>RCAB01000097.1:0-172991 GCA_003640385.1 Setaria digitata
GTGTGAACGAAAATTTGCATAAATGATCTTCAGATTGTACAATTTGTGAATTCTGTTCGCAAGTGCGTTACTCCACGTGTTCTCTCCATAGCATTTTGTGGAATGATGATTTTTCTCGCGCATATAAGTTCAACTGGAAAAACTTATTTTTATTGATAGGAAGAAAAAGAAGTTGGGAATCTGCAGTTTGATGTTTCGAAATGATATGACGGAAAAATTGTTAAATTGAGAATTTGTTTAGGATAGATGGCAGAATGTCCAGTAAAAAACGAGGAACTCGTTTTCTCAGGCCAGAAATCAGTCAGTCATATCTCTGTTTTTGTCTTATTACAATTATAATTTTTACTAAAAGAAATGCCTAAACTGGAACTGTCAATTTTTTCAAAGAAAAAAATTCGAACAGTTCTGTACATTGCTTTTAAGGAAATTTTAGGTGCAGCATAATATATAATCATTATCAAGACATCATCACAATTATGGGAAAATGAGGTCAGTTGGATTTCTGTTATTTCTTGGCACAGAACTGCTGGAATTTGTTTTTAAATCTATCGGAGTATTGAATTATATCTGAATGGCTTATAGCTATTTAGTTCAGGATGTGATTCGTCACCTGTGTATGTCATAAGTTCACATTATTCAACTGGTCGAATTTTTCACAATTTAAATAAGTGGAATTTTGAATAATTTCGGCACTTTTCAGGTTAGATCCAGCGCCTCAGTAATGAATCTTGATGAGTTACTTTTGCAACGAAAAAAAAAAAAAACAGAAATGGAATTAAATATTTCTTAAAAATTCTGTCTTCTCTGATTTTCCTTGCAATTTCCTAACACAGAATACTCAGTAATAAAATTAAAAAGAAAAAAAAGCAATATAGCTAATTAAAGTATACTTTCGATGATCAGCTGCATGTCAATTATGACTCTATTAATAGTATGACTAAAATGAGACAGTTCTGTATTCGATTGAAAATTTAAAATTCTAATCCTCAAAGCTGAGTATTTTAACAATCAATTATTATTATCTGTGCAATAGGTGATATTTAGAAATACACTGCGCTCTCGTAAAAAAAAGTCATTAATTTCATTCCCTTACAAGAACACTTTATTATCCCAAATCTGTCGCATGAATCATTCTACCCTCTGAGAAATGCAGAGAATTCTTATAGATAAGATTGTCAGGTAATCGAGGATAATGATGACAGGTGCAAAAATATTGCAGGCAGAGATTCGTTTCTCTTTTGAATATTACAAATCAACTGGACAAAACTAATTCTTATTTTTAGATTCATCTACTTCATTGCTTTGATTCTTCCTGACAAGTAATTGAAGACTTATTGGTAAGAATCCATATTTAAAACATTGTTTAAACAGTTCAATCGTAATTTGTGCTTTTTGCAAATTAATTTAGTGAAGTAGAGGCAATATTAGATCGTTTCACTGCATTTTTGGTAAAAAGAAATTAAAATGTAAGCAAAATATTTGCTTTTATTCTTCGAATGCAAAAAATTTGAATCATTGCTGGGTATACGAACAGAATCGAATTACTGGAATCTTTTTTTTCCCTTTCAATTTTTTTTAAACTTCCAAATGCTTCTGGATTTTCCAGAAGGTTTCTTAGTTCAAATGTTAAATCAGAAAATATGAAGTGCTGAAGTAGAATTGTTTCCTTTTTCTTTCCTTTCATCTTAGTTCTACTTTGATTAGTAAGTCGTATGTTTCCATAATATATTATCAAAAAACAAAAAAAAATTTGCTTTTCTGTCTGTCATTAGATAGCGAATTTTTCAAAATTTAACGAATTATCATTAAGCATTATCATTCAATTACAAACTATTATTAATTTCGTTAGTTTCAATGAGTCATTTAAATTTTTCACAAGAAGAAAAAATGATCTTAAGCCCTTGTACAAGTTGCAAGTTCAAGGCTTTTGTTTTATTATTCATTTCCAAAAATTCCTAACAAATTTTGATTAATTGATTTACAGTTTATTCATCCAGCAAGGAATGAAGATATTACTGTCTGATTGCAATTTTTTCCCTCCTTCCCTTATCATTTCCATTGATATCATTCAATAACTTAAATTTCTACTTTTGCTAATGTTCTCATATAGAATCATTTAGTGCTGTAACAGAAGGCTAATGAAAAATTAAAATAATCCTGGAAAAAAATGGAATTGCATAGAATGCAAAAGCTTGATAATTTTTTCAATGTGATCTTCAGTCAATATCCATTGTGAAATTCTATAAATTGTTTAATTTTATCAAAAATGGAAGCAAGTTTCGTGCTTTTTCTGATAAGATTATTGCTTATTATCAGTTGATAACCACTCTAGTTTCCCGCTTGATATAATCTAACACTAACGCTTACTCCTTCAAGTCTCTGTAACTTGTCCATGAACTCTCAGACTGCTCATTTTTCTCTTTTTCCTCTTCATAATTTCCAAATACTTTCAACCGGAAATTGGCTTTTCCAATCTTTACTAATTCGAATCACTCAGCAACTTCATTCCACTCATTTCCTCCATCATTGAATTAGCAACTTCATTAGCCATTGTTTTCTCCTAACACTAACATATTTGCTCAGTTTTCAGTTCTCGCCATCTGCAGTTCCCTCCAGGTAACAACTCTATGCAAATGATCAATAGATGCCTATTACCAGCTAATAGGTAAGCAGGTAATTTCCAGCAAAAATACTACTTTATTCATTCAGCAGAATTCACCTCAAATAAAACCAACAAGTTTTTCTGCTTTGGTACTTCTAACATTGTCCAGTAATTATCATTCACTAAACTTAAAATTGTGCGGAAAGATTATCAGTTAGTTTCTCAGCCACTGATAAAAGTGATCATCATCTAATGCAGACCTGCGAATTTCATGCTTCAGTTCCATCCGGAATATTCTCACGGATTTTTTCCTCATTCTCATTTGAATCTCGAGATTTTATTATCATAATAATCGAATTGATGATTATGATCTAAAAATACTCCAGAAATCAATATCAGAACTGAATTTCTCGTTCCGATGGTCATGCTTTTTCATTTTTTTTTTAATTACTCTCCTAAATAATGTATTATCAATGATATTGGATTTGAAATCTTCTCTTTGCTGATCGATGTCATCTTCTGGAAGGAATTTCGAGAATTCATTGAAGAGGTTAAGATTGAGAATTTATAACTTTTTTTTTTCTAAAAAAAAGGAGTATTTTAATGGTGTGGTAATTTCCTTTGTTTTTCATTTGTTTAACATTTATTATTATCACTATTAATTGTTATTATTGTTATTATTATTATTATTGTTTTATTATTTATTATTATTTATTATTATTATTATCAATTATTATTATTATTATAATCATCATCATTATCATTATTATTAATTAATAATTGGGATGAATGAAAAGGAAATAAATTTTTGCTCACAAATGCGATTCATATGACAATTTGTTATTATTATTGCTATTAATAATTACAATTAATCGGTGATAGATAAATTTTTGCTCATAAATGCGATTCATATGACAATGTTTACTGTTGTCGTGTGATTGAGGCTTGAGCAAATGGCGATATAACGCTTGTTTGCTTTAAACTCAGGTAGAAGTTATTTGTAAACACTTATTTTGTTTGAGAAAGTGATGGAAGAATAATTTGCAGGAAGCGGACATGCTATACTTTTTTAAAAAATAATATGTTTTTTTTTTTTTCCTTGCTTTCTTAAAAATAAGCGGAAAGATGGGAATTTTCAAGATGTTAAATATTCAGGTTATGAATAGGATCAGTGTATTTACATTTGTTATACTATATCTAAATTTGATGTGTTTAAAGTTTTGTTTTCATTTAAAAGTTCTCCAATGTTTTCATTTAAATTTTGCTCAATTTTGATTTTGTTTATTTCGCAATGCTGAATTTAAAATTCAAAATCTTTTTTCAAACCTATCAAAGTACCCAATCGTTATTTTTAAATCAACTTTTTTTCCTGGTAGAGGAAAGAACTTGTAGAGTAGATTTGTGCTAAATGTGATAATAATTTTTTTTTTTTTTTTTAAAGTGCGCGATTGAGTTTTTTTCTTTTCCTCTATAAATTATCAACTTTCGCAATTTTGTTTTTAAACCGATTATTGAATCATAGTATACAGGATATTTTGCAGAAGGCATTCCACAATTAATAATTTAGTACATCTAATAAATTTCCAAGTTTGTTGATTGTGGAGAAAAATTAAGCGTAAATTTATGGTTACTAACAAGCCTCAAATTTTAATATACTTTGTTAAATGTATGGTTTTTCATAAGTTTTTTTTCTTCTTTTTTGCTATCTGTGAAGAATAGAAAGTAATTTGTAATTGAAAAGTAATTACTCATTAGACATGCGCAAAAGTCTTCAAATATATAAATGAGATGGAAATATTACCAAATATCACGAATAATATATTAAGAAAAGGCTTTCATTACATCTATCCATCCAGTAAGCATACATTTCAGAAAGATATATTTGACCACTTCTGTAACACAATATTTTACTATTTAATTTATATTGGTACTGAAATCTAAATTGATTTTAATGAAAAAAAAAAAGAAATTAAAGTTAATATAAAATATCAATTTTATCACGCATAGTGATGAAGGAAAAAGAAAAAAAGAACACTTTCTGCTATTTGTGCAAATGAAATGAAAAAAAAAAAAAAAAAATGAAAATTGTTATCTATGTTTTATGTTTTTCAGTCTTCAAACAATGATTAACTCAGAGTTGATTAAGAAATTTATGTAAACAAAATTGACCGTATTCTTTGAAGAAATTCCGATAATTTTATAAGGTTTTGATAAGATTAAAATTAAAAAAGTGAATAAGTAATCTTTTTTAAAGGAAATATTAATAAGGGTGAAAGGAAGTTCAATTTGTCTTTTTTAAAAGAAAATTTCCTTCTTGACTTCATTAACTTTATGGAAAGGTGTAATAGTTGTTCATTGCCGCTTTACGGTACAACTTAGATGGTATTAGCTTATTTCCAGCGCAGCGCTACTGTGTTATCACTTACATTTTATCAAAGTGATACTTTAAAAAAATTCTTTAATACTAATTAATTCTTCGTTCACCATCAGATGTATTATATTTAATCAGTGTTTATTTTTCGCCGGATTATCAATTATCATTAGTTTATGCTAAGCTGACTTTTTAAATTACATATTTTTTTTTCTTTATAATTTTATTAATTTAAACAATCCTCTTGACATTTAATTAACTCCAACGTTTTCCAAGGTTTTTTTTTTAAATTGCATCTTTTTTTGAAATTTTGTTAATTTGAAGAATCTTCTTGGCATTTAATTAATTCCATATCGTGTTTGCATTCCGAAATTGTTAGCAAGACTGGATGAATTAGTTGTTTTGCTGTATGCTATGCTCTTTTCTAATATTTTAATTTTCTAATTCACTCAAGTTTTTTATACTTCATTAATTCTCTTTCATTGAAAGAAAGATATTGTTGCTGATTACCGGTATTGAACTTGAATTCATTAATTCTATTTAGATTATAAGGTAGTCCGCTTCTTGCCTTCTTCCACAATTCATCCTGCTTGATCAAATTACCTGAGACAGATATTGATTGACAAATCATCTTATTTGATCACGTCACCTTACACTGACACTAACTGATGACTGTAATGAATGATACCTAAGTAACTGTTTCATCAATACATACAATAGTTTCGCTTTCTGCTGTTCTAGTATTAAATTAATTGATCTGATTGACAGCATTCAGGTGTAATTTTTTCCAAACATTTTTTTTTTTCCTCTTCTTTGATCGGTATCAAATGACATTTGCTGATTCAATTTAACTGTATCATTTAGAATTATCATCATAAACAGAAATTATTCTCGAAATGAATGAAAGTGATGAGGAGAAAAGAAAACTCCTCGTAACATTTTGTTATCAAACACACTCTCAAACTAAGCTGGCTAAGATTTGTTTCACGTCATTCGTTCCTTTTTTGCAATTAGCTTCTTAAATTCTCAAAATGAAAAAAAAAAAAAAAAATGAAATTTTAATTTAATAATGTTTATATCTGAATTTATTTTTCTAATTTTTTTCTTTTTTTTTCAGGAAATCTTCAAAAAATATGAAATTACAATACGTTCATTATTAAGGCAGCCAGAAACAATAATTCATTCTGTTACTTTATTTATTAGCATTGATCAGTTTTAATTATTTCCTAAGGAGAAGGTATTACTGTTTCTGTTTCTTACAAAATTTATAAGCATAGCAGCAATTGAAAAAGAAAAGAAAAATTTAAATGCGCAGAATAATGATAACACCTAATGATATTCAAATTGAAAAAATTTATAAACCGAAACGAGGACCAACATTTCTTGCAACCATTCTTCTGGTAAGCTTTGACTGAAAATTAACTTTGCATATTCTCTTGTGCTGTTACTTCTGCCTATTTCTACTCAGAAAAAAAAAAATGATAATAAAATTAATCCTGTTTTAAAATTTTAGGAAAAAGATTTGCTTTTTTTTGGAACGGAATGATATTTCAAATATCTAATTATATGTTTTTACAGTTTAGGTTTAGTTTTCTTTTTTTGTTTGTTTTTTTTTTTTGAAAAAAAAATTTTAATTTAGCTTGAGTTCAACGAGAAAAAATGATTATCCTCTAAAGAGACACTTTTTTTTCTAAATTAACTTCAAATTTCTTTATATACAATAAGTTGAAGCACATGACGATTTAAGTGCGAAATAAATGACGTGGATATGAAGTAGGAATAGCTACTACGCTATCTTTTTTTTTATCAATGTTTTTTTGACAGTAATGAGAATGATTTAAATTAAAAATTTAGAAGATTGAATGAAAAAAGAAAAAAACAAAATGTAAATCTTTGCAATTTATTTTAGGACATCCAAACATATTTAAAAACCAATTTACTTCAACTGAATTCACTGCACGTGGTTACGTGCCAAACACTGATGAAATTTTTTTATTAAAAGATTTTGAAGTTTCTTTTTTTTTTTTTTTTTTAAATTTCATTAGTTTTATGGTTGAGGATTTGCTTATTTTGATAAACTTACTTGTTCAAAGTTTAATTTATCAATTTGAAATTTTTTTGCCTAAATAATTTATAATTACTTCTAGGCGATAGCGTGGCTGGCAAACGAATTTGCCTTGGCATGGGTACATGATCGTATACCACGTGGTAATGTTCCTGCACTACCTGATTTATGGTTTAGTTTATTTCCAGAAGTAAGTTAAGTTTAATAATTGAAATCTGAAAATGATACTTTAAAAAATAGCATGTTTTCATTACTGTTAGGATATTTTTGGTTTCGTACAAATTAAATTGCAATTTTTTTTTTTTTTTAACTTTTCTCAATTTTAAATTTAGAAAAATTAAGTCATATGTTGTACATATGAACAAGTATTTGTGATTTCAGATAACAAGTTCGATATTAGTGACAGAATTAATAATGATTACTCTCTTATTAACACTATTCATCATAATGTTTTGCCATCAACATCGATGGATCGTTATTCGAAGGGTTTTCTTTTGCGCAGCTTTATGTTACACTTTTCGAGCTTTCTGTATCGTTATTTTTCAAGTTAGTTTTTTAGTTACTATCACAATTAGACTCTTTTTTTTTCAGCTTGACCTTTGCTAGCATATAGTTTATGCTAAAAAAAAATTCAAGAATTTGCTTCCTAAAATATTGACAGCACTTTTCGAGGAAGTGAAAAAGAAGAAAATGAAATTAGCAATTAATTTTACCTTTATGCAGTGAAAGGTGAAAATTGTTGATTTTCTTCTGCGAAATCGTTTAAAAAAAATCACTTTTATTGTTTTGATTTGATTGTTTACAAGTAATTAGTTGAAATTTTTCAAAAAAAAAGAATGTTGTCATATTTTTTTAGCTTTTGCATTTACGTTTTTCAATCTTTTTGAAAAAATTAGGAAAGACAAACTTATTAATTACCAATACCAATTCCAGTTTCAGTTTCCATTTTGTCATTTTAGCGGTTTACCGTGAGATACATGCAATAATGTCTCCGGTCCAAAATGACTAGTCAAGCACTTCAAATGATACATTTAATCATATTACTTAAGTCTTCTTTATTGGACAAACAAAAAATAAATAAATAAATAAACCGCATAATACAAATTGTTTTTAATTTAAAAAATGTCTCAAGTTACCTCCATTTATACTAGATCATTATTAAGTTTTAGAACTGATTTATTTTAAATATCATTATCATTTTCCTATCGCTGTCATTGCCAGTACTATTGTGTAGCACGAATTAAAAGGCTAAATTAAATTCTTGTGCAGGACAGGAAATCCAGTAAAGAGTTTTTTTAAATTACTGTAGAAGAAGAAGATTTAAATGAGATAAAATGACACAAAAATATATGAGAAAAAGACCGTGTCCTAATCTCTCAGGTATACTTTTAATGAAATATTATTGACCAAACTTNGTTACCGTGTCCTAATCTCTCAGGTATACTTTTAATGAAATATTATTGACCAAACTTCTTGAATGAATTTTACAAAAATTAAAGATAAATGCGAGAATAATTTTTTTCATAAAATCATTTTTAAGTTCAGCTTAACCGCAACAAATAATTAAAATTGTATTGCATAACAGGTGCCAGTGCCGAGCAAGAAAACATACTGTGCACCGCGAAGCAACGGTAGCTTAAATATAATTATCAGTCGAGTTATAAGAACATTTTGGTCTGCCGGAATTGAGCAGCTTCGTCCACGGTTAGTCGGAGCATCAGCCCTTTATTCATCAAACAATATTTAATTTTATTTCCCGGAAATTAACCTGTCCATTGATTACTTCTTATTGCTTCTAGCTTAATGGCAAATTGATGCTAGCCAAATTGCAAATTAAAGCAGCACAAAGTTCGCGCTTACTTTTGCAGGGAACTTTGCGGTGATCTGATCATATCAGGACACACCATATCAATATTCATTGCAGCATTAGCCTTAAAAGAATATTGCCCAAGAAGGCTTTACTATCTGGCTGAATTATGCTATGCTGCTACATTTCTGGCCGTTTTTTGCATTTTATTAGCCAGGAAACATTATACCATTGATGTTGTATTAGCCTATTGTCTTACAACACGTGTCTTCTGGACTTACCACTCATTATCGGTATACTTTTAATTTATTCGCCTTTTATTCGTTTTTTTATTTTATTTCGTTTTGGGAAATCTTTAAATGATAAAATTATTTGCTTGCAGCATTCTTATCATCAAGGTAGTTTCGATCAGATTCCTTTAAATCAATCAATTTGGGCTTGTATGGTGCCATATCTCGAAGCAGATGCACCACCACCGCAGTACTTTCTGAATCGATGGAAATGGCCATCCGATTGTCCACAACGTTTCCGGAAAAGATGATCATATAATGCTTAAATCCATTGGCCATTTATTAATAATCATTTGTGAATATTTTGATTTTTTAAAAATTTCAATAAATCTTTAAAAAGTGAGAAATCTATATGTGCAAAATAAATGCTAACTAACAGTAAGCATTATCCATTATTTCTTCAAAAATTTCTAAAAAAAGGCGAATAATTTAAAAGAAAAAAAAGAAAAAATCAATGCAATGAAATTCATTATTGCATTTGTTATTAGTAAAACTAAAATACTTTTTTTTTAATTTGTATTCAACTGATGGCAAATTTACATTCTAAATTCAAATTGTAAATCTACAATTTACACTTCTGTTTTCAGACTTCTTTTTAATATTTCTTTTAAATTCATGTATTTTGAAAGGCATATGAGTTCTTTTGAAATTGATTATAAAATGTTCCTTAATCAATGCGGATAAAAATTTCAATCTTTTATCACTAATAAATCAGATATTTTTGTTAAAAAATGATTGTTAGGAATAAGAATCAAAAAATATCTTAAATTCCCTTCATCATTGCTTAAAGGCATGAACGAACTTTTTCTTTGTATAACTAGCGAAGTGGCACAAATTGTTAATTCACTCCATATTATGGCAGTAATTTCAAGTTGATGGAAGTAATGCTTTATGCTCTTATCATTGCTGGCAATATAAATTTGTTTAAAATTGTATTAAACTAAAAGAGCCAAAAAAATGAATTGAAAAAAAAAAAACTGAAATCTTTTAGCTGAATTTGATTTCTGTGGGCAAATCTTAAATGCAAAAATTTTTGGCAAAATTTATTAATGCATTCTTTTTTTTTTTTTTTTTGACAGCTAAATCATTAATTTACGATAATTTCTGACATTATGGAGATAAGGCAAATTCCAAATAAGAACATTTTAAATTTAACTGAATTTTAATAATGAAGAATTAAATTAAATATAATCTGCATGATTCGATTTTCCGGAAAAGGTCTTCACATTACTGACACATTTCAACATTTTCTAATTTGCTCTTCTTTGTGATTTTGCAACATTGGAAAACTTATATTTTTCTTATTGCATTTCTTAAAAAGCAAAAAAAAAAAAAAGGGAAAAGAAATAAAGATTTGATCTATGAAGAAAAAAACGACAATTTAATTTAGATTGAAAATAAAATCTTATTCACAAATAATTTACACCTTTCCAGCACCAAATTTTTCCAACACTTCTTCCATTTGCCTATGATAATCAAACATTAACTCATTGAAACGTTTAAGACAAGTTGCTTGCTCAATTTGAATTGCTGGGATTTTACTCAAATCAGCCTGGAAATGAACCAAATTGAAATACAATTCGAAATTTCGGACTTTCAAAAGTAACCTCAAGTATCCTGAAATTCCAATTACACTCTTCTCTAGTTGCATTGAATTTGTATACACATTCATACTTACGTACCACAGATCTATAATAATTCAGAATGAATTGAAATAAAACTGATAAACTTGCCTTAACTAAAGCTAACTGTGTCTCGTAATCTTTTGTGCATTGTTCTAATTTGAAATTTTCCGCCGTTTTCGCTCTTTCATCCCTAAACTTTGTTCATCCTTTTTTTATTATGACACATAAACAAGTGATAAATTGGTTCAGATCGATCTTTTAATTAAATTTTCGCTTCCGCTGGTTCTAAATTGTGATACTTTTGACTTTCTTAAAAACATAAATAAATACTTCGGGCTATTTTTTTCAGCACTTGCTCTTACCGCATCCATTTGCCATCGTTTTTCTTTCAACAATTCGATTGAGTTTACAATTCTCCCATAATCAGACACAACCCAAGTTTTCAGTTGATTTGTTACCTTTTAAAAGATGCTTTTCTTTACTACTTAAATTTCTCAGCAATTTTATGAGAATTTCATTTATGTGCATGAGCATAGTCGATCGAATATGGTACCAAAAAAGTTTCTACCTCAAGCAAAATTTCAGAGAAGTTAAAAGTTTCAGAATTTTTAGAGTTATAATTCTGTGATAGAATTTTAGGAACATAATATTAATATTTTTTACCTTATCTTGAATTTCAGTATACATTATCCGTTGCATATTACCGATTATATCATACATTTCGCCTTGAGCTTGCAAAAAATTTGCATACTGCAAGAAAAGTAGTAAAATCATTGCAGATAACTTTTAATCAATAACTGATTAATCTGCATTGATAACTGGACTACTGATTATTGCTTTATCATGTGACTAAGCAAAAACTAACTCTTAGTACTATCTATGTGGCCGATGCGTGTAATTTAAGTGTTAGATATAATTGTAACATACATTCTATGCAATCGCTGATTTCTCGCTATCACCGAAAGGCTTTTAAAGAAAACTGAGGAAAATTATCACCTCCTCATGTTGGGCAACTTTTGGCTTGAGTAGTTTGATTGACAGAGCCAGTTTATCACTTGTAGTCGTCCTTTCATCGTTAAGCTGAAAGCGCCGAGAAATCGCATTTGAGCAGCTCATTAACTCATCCGCAACATCACGCATCGTTGGTAGCAATTCCATCTACGTACACGTATAACACGTAGCGTCAATTTAAAATTTGTGTTTTCTTTTCCACAGTCAGCAGCATGAATTCCAGGAGAATTGCAGTGACGTAGAGAACTTTTGTTTCTTCTTTTCAGAAATGAACCCATTTCTCTCTCATAATACTTACGGAAGTTAAACAGTGGCAAATTTCTTCAGTGCAGTGAAACTATAATTATTACTACTGAAATGGGCGATAGGAAATGCAAAGGGCAGAAAAAAGGAAAAGGGAAGGATTTTTCTTTTTGCTTTTGAAATAAAATTTTTAGTTTGAGTCGAGTACTCAGTGAGCCACCAGACAGTCACAATAAAATCATTCGGAAAATACCATTGAGACAATTTCAGGAGGATATTTAGTTTCATGGGAGCGTTGAATTTTAAGTTTTTGAAGCATACGATCAAACAGACTACTGAAACAACTATTTGCTTTATAAATTTAGACAGATGGAAAGGATGGTGAATTCAATTTGTTGTTCAAATTACATTTTCTGGAAAATACTGCTTAGAAAGTATTGAAAGTAACTCTTACTTACTCTTAAAAGTATTTTCTACAGTTAAAAAATTAGAAAGGAAAGAAATGAAATTCAAGAAATCTTTCCAAACATATTGAATTTGTTATTTTTCAGTTCTTGCTAAATGCTTCTCTGATACCAATTCTATTTCTAAAATAAATTCGTTGAATTATTTGCAAGAAAACTAGCCTTTTCGGCATCTTGCATTAATTAAATCACCACTCTTCAGGGCAAAAACGCTTAGCAATGGACCGTACGAACGATGTATTCAATGTTAAATAATTATTTTAACAAATGAATGCATTATCAAGTAACTGCAGCAGTACAGTATTATAATTCTGGTGGAGTGCATTTGAATTAAAGAAATTTCAGCTTTTACGACGAATTAATATGCCAGAAACCTAATCTAATCAGTAGAGATTATGTTTGGTCATGGAAATGAATTCAATGCAATTTTTTTCAGTCCTTGTAAATGTTTTTTTTTTTTCAATCAAATTGATAGTTGTAATTATATCAGAATTGATTTTGGTAATTAGCTCTTTTTAATTACCTGTGATTGCTTTTTTAACTCAATTAAAAGCTAAAATTACTAATTGTGTCAAATTTACACCGATCCATTAACAAAGTGAAAACGGAAAATTTTAGTAATAATGAACTCTACTGTAACAACTAACATCCATTTAGTAACCAGTTCCATTTTTCTCTGTAAAAGTATTTCTCATACTAATTGTAATTTTCAAAGAATACTTTTAAATTCGATTGTTTTAACGCGAATGAATTACGTATATGGAAGTAATATAAATTTTGAAATTAGAATCACAATTTTGCTCTCTTAGTATAGACTAAGCAAGATATATAAGCGCAAAATGAAGTGGGCTTTCTTCGGCCTACCCTAACCGCCAAGAAAATCTTTTCTGAACATCGCTATTACGAGAACAGTTTTTGTAATTTGAGAATGAAAGACGTTCTCCAAGTTTGTCTTTGCTTTTTTGTCAATATCCTGCAGTATTTCCTGAGAATACTAAGAACTACTGGAGAATAATATATGTTTACATTTATATAGATGGAATATAATCACGATTTCATTACTGATGTGTTGCACTCTTTATTTGAGCGCAAAATACTGGCATCACTTCGATTGCATGTGCAATCAAACAAATTCTTTTCACAGAATCTAAATCAATATAGAAAATAATATCAAAAACCTTCCCTGAATAATCGGTAATTTTTTAGATAATATGATCGATGCATGCGATGAATATTTTATAAATCAATCTTTTTTAGCATAAAATCTCCGACTGCAATCAGTTCGATTCCATTCCTTAATTTTTTTCACCTTTCAGTTTTTGCAAAACCAATCTACCACTGCACCAGATGTAAGTAATTTCTCGAAAAATTTCCAACAGGTGTATCTATCTACTGAAATGCAATATTACTTCTTGCTTCTCCTGTCCAATATTGTGTGACCATTTTGCAATCCTAATCACCACTGAGACATTTTCAATTAATAATTGCAAGGTACAAAGTAGCGGAACAAAGTTCATGATGCCTAATAATCAGTTACTTTATTCTCATCAGTATAATTGGAAAATCGACGTTTAAGTGCTTTGTTCATAATCTAAATTATTAGCAAATCGTACAACAAAACAACAAACCTTGTAAGTGCTTCGGTAAACTATTTCTTTGATAACTCAGTGACACAAGTGATTTCCAATGATTAATCAGAGTAGTGCAAAGAACAATCTTCTTGAAAGCGATTATTATTGTGCTAAATCTACCAAATTAGCTTAAATCAATTTAATTCAGTCATTCATTAGCACTTGCATCATCCAATAGAAACAGCCTCATCTTCGTATAAAAGCAGCATACTTTTATGATTGATATTTGTTGGCAACAGTACTTCGATGAATCAGTTGCACTGCAACGCAAATTTGCTTCTTTATCATTATCAGTTCAGTTTGAGCTGATTTTCGAGACACTTTAACACGAATAACCTTTTCGCTCACTCGCCATAACCGATCTGCAATATCATCTTGTTTTATGCATCAGTCGAAATTTCATTCCTATAAATGTCTGAACAATTTCTGAACTGAAACAGGGGAAATCTCTCTTATCTCAAAATTGTGGCAGTTAACTGGTGTAATATCAATGCTCACAAAACATTCCTATCAAACAGCTGATTCGATTTTTTTAAATGACATATGATAGAGGAAGAGAGAACAAAATGCCAACATAGCTTGACATCAACTATTACGCCAAGTTATCAGTTACGCTCAAACAAGCTCGAAAACTTATCGAAACCTAATGATAACACGGATCATCTGGTGATCATTCCGAAAGTATCGATGACATACAACTGGACAGTATGTCAGACTCGTCAATAAGCAGCAATATTAATTACACTTACATCCGGACACCTTCACTAATGATGGCCAGTTGATCTAATGAGTTGCTGTTGCAGGCAAACTAGATGGCATTCTGTAAACAACTGTCATTTTGTGATGGGAGATAAAAGGATGACGTGGTGCACTGCACTGGAATTCCGTCTAACTACCTATCAAGACTAAGACTCTGTTAGAGAATAAACTCAATCTGAAAAGTTAGCCTCCTATAGTACTTCCGGATGAAGCATCTGGCTGAATATTAAAAGACAGTATTACTAGAGTTAGAGTGAAAGTAAGCCAAGTTACTTGCTCTCTGCTACTGATCCGTCTATCACTTCATTTCCCTGCTATTTCATCCTGTGCGATCGGATCAGATCAATCAAAAAACAGTCAGAAAGTTAATTAATCATTTTCCCATATAAATGAATCCTTACAAAAATTTCAGTTTGAAACAAACAACTACTTCATCACCATCATCAACTCGAGCAAATCAGTAAGCCTCTATCCATCCGATCATATCATTTAAATCAACCTGTCAAGTGATATGTTAATGATCAGTCAGAGAGAAAGAGAACAATGAATTATCACGAGGATTCTAGATCATCTTTATCATTTCCTTTCACCCACAGGAATCCTGAATCAATATCCGGTTAATAGAAATTATTACCCATCACCATCATCATCATTATCGTCCAATAATTGATCTAGTCCAACCCCAAAATGTTTTACCTGCGCTCGATACAGTCATCTTCATTTCCCTTCCAAAATTTCATTCTGCTTGCCCTCCTCTTCATCACGCCATCGCTCTCAGATTACCACCACCACCAATACCCATCACCGCATCATCATCATCATCATCACTATCACCACATCATCATCACCACCATCACTATCAGCAAATCATCATCATCGTCTCCATCACTACCAGCAAGTCATCATCATCATCATCATCACTATCACCACATCATCATCACCACCATCACTATCACCACATCATCACCATCGTCTCCATCACTACCAGCAAGTCATCATCATCCTCATTGTTATTATTCTTATCGCTATCATGATTATTAGGTACTCCTTCGATATTTGAGTTCCCCTGTCTCAGAACAGGCTGTTCCTTTGCTTCCAGAACGAGTACTGACGGGATGACTTCAGGCTCGAGCAGGATGAGTCGTAGAGCCTGACCTCATTCCATTCCTCCTCTTCCTCTTCCCATTCCTGCAGCCTTTTTCCTCATCCACTTCACTTTCACTGCAGTCATCCTCTTTAGCGTCAGTATGTGAAAGAATACAACAGTAATATTGTGGTGGTTCAGTACTTAATGAACTTTTTGATAGCAGGAAAAAAGGAACTGGCAGTTGACTCACAGTAAATCAGTCACAATTCCGTATCGTAGATCGTGCTAGCTAGAGTGGGAAGGTCAGTCTTTGCAATCTCACGCTGTATCTAGAGAAATATCAATGGGATAATCTAGGTTTAAAGTAGAATTAGTTCTTGAAAGTGACATTGCTGATATCAATCTTGTCATAGCGGGTTCGGGTTCTCGCACTCTGGCGACTTTTAGGCCAGGCTACTTGGATTAATTAACTTGAGATGAACTTAAGCAAAAACAAGGACTGAGAACGGAAGGTTTTTATATATTTTGCATGTGAAAGACATTCAGAGGTCTTCCGTGCAGGTATGTTATGCCTCACCGGGAAATGACTGAATTGAATTTAGCTTGTCACTTCACTCTTCGTCCCATGATCATATCATATCACTGAAATCGATCATATCATAATGTTGAGTGATAACACCCACTGCTCCCGAAACTCTGTGCAATCTCTGAGACTAATTCCTTCAACTCCACCGCGGTGCTATTCACAGTAATTGTTGTCTTTTTTCGACTTCTGCATTCATCATCTGGTCGCTAATTAAGCAAGAAATAATTGTCACTTTAAGGAAATTAGTGGAACAGCATATGAGACACATCTCGTGGCCTTACAATGTTGCAACAGTAGACAGAATGGACGTGGTGAGAGGGATAAGATATCATACTGTTCCGATAAGGATTTAGATTTGTTCAGGCATGATGTTAACTGGAGGAACGGTAGAGATTGAGATGCATCTAGAATGATATTCTAATTAAGGAGAAACAGAGAATGATAGGAATTGTAGGAAACAGTGTAGTGATGTATTGAGAATGTAAGGCTATTGTGGCTAACAATATGGCAGAGACTAAGACAGAAATCGATTTTCCTTTGATTAGGTTCATTTTCTTAAATTTGTGGCATGCCATTTTGTCTGCTTCAGATGCGTTGACGTACGTACGTGAGATTATTTGCTGCTTCGTAAAGTCTTTGTGCAAAGTTACGTGTAGTTAATCTGCATAACGTGTAATTAATCTGCATAATTATTGTTCTGCGAAGAATCATTAGAACCAGTGTAACAGGTTGTGACTGGATGACGACTAATTTATAATTTTTTTTTGCTGTTAGTTATTTAAACTGAAATGCTTGAGTAAGTGATTAGGAAGTTGACACATATGTATTCCATTAGCCTGGTAGGATTATTCCTTTCGTACTCGTCATAGCAACAGGTAGTTGGAGTGTAAGCAGTGAGCAAACAGCATGAAATAGTTAGGAGGCAAGTTTTGTTGCTTTGTGTCAGTTATTTGGAATTATAGTTAACAGTCTTTTCAGAATAAGTTTATTTAAGAAGAGTGTACTGCAGAGAACAGATTGATAACCAGATTGCAGTGCATCGCCTTACAGTATTGATGAGTTCCAAATTAAGCTGAAAAGTAATAGGCAAATATGACATCTACCCTGGACGATCAACAGGAACGTCACTATATTGGTAGTCTTCTATGTGAAGAGGATGTTTTCGGATCGACGAATGGGCGCAGCACTGGTATGTTGTTTGTTCGATTACTATTTCCTGAAAAGTTTGTTGAAATTTGAAAATTGAGGTTTAAAAAGTTTAAAGACATATAAATTTTTCTCTATTTATCTTGCCTTTACTTTTGCTCTGAAATCCTGAGTATATCACCGTCTTTTAGCATGAAAGAAAGGGGAAATGATATCTTGTCTCGCTTATATAAGTTAACTCTTAGTTTGTATTTATTACTAACTTTTTTTTTAAAATGTTTCAATTAAAGATACGACTGGGAACGGTAGTAAACCATCGGGAAATGTGTTGCCAAGTTCAGGTCCAATTGGTCCAACTCCAAATCGTTCCTTCTGGCCGGAACCTCCACCACCATATAGTCCATGCTCCATTACACCTCCACACTGGACATCAATTGGTCGTCAAGCTCCAGGATTGATAGCACCAGTTGCCGTACCCTATGGACAAACACCGACTGCAACAGCCGTAACACGCACTGATTTTTACCAGTCATCTTTTGGAGGAGTTAGCCTTTTTTATTTAATTTGAAATTATAAATTTCCAACACTTTGTTAAGATGAATTCACTTTTCTGTGAGCATAAATATTTTTTCTATTTTTTTAATAAATGGTATAAAAGTGACAGATGCGTGGCAATTTAGCCAAGCTTCTATGTTTGAACACAATTTTTTAAGCATGGCGAATGGGAAAATGTAGCGGATACAACCGTGGATGCATATATGTCAGCTGGGATGCCGTACTCCTCTCATCGGACGGTATCGGTATGCTGTTTGAAGTTTATCATATGGATCACAGTGTTAGTATCAATTTGTTCCCTGTTTTCAATTTTCATTAGCTTTTTGGTTATTCCGTGATACTCTGAAAACTGAAAGTGAAGCTTTCTTTTTAGGTTTTGAAATCTCTTATGACATCTAGCAGTACTTTGGATACAATGCAGCACCATCATTACCAGAACATGTACCGCCACCATCAGCAACATCTTGGAAGTTCTGCGATTGATGCGCGAATTTTTACAGCTCCTCCACCAAATGTTTATTCCACTCTTAATGAAAGTGGGGTAGTACACATGAATTCATATCTGCCTCAGCATCTATCACCAAAGGGAATCAAGAGAATGACAAACAGTACAGTACAAGTGTAAGTCTTTCATTTATGTTTTTGAAACTTGACCTAATTTTTACAGCTCAGTTTCATGTGGAGCTGACTTCTTTCCAAATTCATAACTCGTCGTTATACTGTTAGAATTGTGACAACTTTAGATCTTATTTATGAATAAAAATTGTACTCTCCAATCTCCAGTGTGAGATTTTGTTTCAGTAAGGATGTTTCTCCGAGCCCGTTCTTACCGGAAGTGACTGGAGGCATAGTTTCGCCGTTGAGTAAAAGCTACCGCGATGCAGCTTCCAAGAAAGAACATGTTATGTCAAGTTCATCGCTTTCATCCCTCATAGCAAATCCATCAGGCTCCATTCGTCATACTTCTTCGATTTCTATGGGTATTAAAATGTTTTNTATAGCAAATGCATCAGGCTCCATTCGTCATACTTCTTCGATTTCTATGGGTATTAAAATGTTTTATCATCATACAAGCAGACATTCTAACTTGTAGTTCAGAGCGGTTTGATGATGTCTTTTTCGAGATGGAAGTACTTCTGGAGTAATGTTACAGGCTTAACGAATGATTGTAGGGGGAATATCTATTTTTCTTCTTAATTTGGATTTGATGAATTATTACTCAGAACACATGATTACCTGAATTTAGAAGAAAAAGATGATGATACAACTTCAAAAAACATAACATCAGTACATCGTGTCATTAGTAACCGCCGATCGATTGATGAGTCTTCAGTTTTGCCGGTGTCTTCTGCTGTGAGTGATGTTTACTCCGAGCAAGATGAAAGAAGCATTCATCTTAAAAACAGTGGCATAGGAAAGAAAGGTAGATGTTGAAATTTTATAACAAAAAGGGAATACATGTTTTCCTGTGTAATTAAATCTGTTATCAGGCTGTGGTCATGGAAGGAAAAAAGCCGACTACGAATTCCAGAAAATTACTCATAAGAAAAACAAAAGTGTCAAGAACAGCAAGAGTGATCAAGTAATCGCCGATGAGGATGGTGTGTTCTCATGAATGTGTTAACGCTATACTCATCAGTATTTCTGTCAATTTGTGACACTATCATTTTTATTTTTTTGTTTTTTTTTTTTTTTTGTGCTTGTAGTAGCGGTTTGGACAAAGGTCTAGTAGTATACAATTCTCTGAGCAGGTTTTTCTGCTTAGTTCATTCCTCTCTCCTTAAATAAGAATTTTAGTTTCCTTAAAATGCAATAAGTAATATCTTTACTTGCTCTTTTTAGCAAACTTTGAAATGATAATATCAGAATTAAATATATCTACATATTATAACATTATAGGGCTGTCCGGTAACCAAGCCGTGGATGCTTCCAGTCGTTTTGACATTTTACAATCTCTAGGAGCACAGGGTACAAATACGGCCCCACATCGCATGACTCGTCGATCGTTATCTCCAGTGGTTGTTCATCACGAATCTGCAACTGTAGCATCGAAATCAAAAATTGTGGACCTTTCGTTGGGTATGATTTCCTCAGTAGTGTTCTTTCTCTATTATCACGCTCAGAAAATTGATGTAAATTCAAGTAACCAACGGTAATTTTTCTCACTGCTTGGTAAGGAAATATTGACGAACATATGACTTTTTGTTCCTGATTTAGTAAGATCAAAGACTTAGTTTTTTTTTTTTTTTTTTTTTTTTACATTTAAACTTTATTACTGATCGGTTTGTTTTTCTTTTATCATTTTACTAACAGAGTGTTTGTTTGAAAAAATATTCTGAGAGCAAAATTTGTAATTTTGTATACTGTATTTACACTCTTATATACTTAGTGTAGTATTTACAGAAAGTATAGATAAAAATGAGGAAGATATCAGTACGCCGGTTAACGATAAAACTAAAGATTTTAATGGAATTAAGCGTTCAAACTTGTCTTCGACACAGCGTAATAGTATGTTTTTTTTCTTGCCCTTCAATTTTATGACCTTTTCTTTTTTGTTTCCGATTCTGTAAGCAAGATGCATCTGCTTTATATGTATTGCTTAATTATTTGTTGTTACTTATTAATTGTTAGTTTAGAATGAATCGTGATCATATTTTCATGCCGCTATGTAGGATGACTTTTAAAAAATATGGTACTGTTTGAGAAACAATTATGAAAAACAATGAGAAAGAAACAATTTACGAATTATGTGAATACATCATTGCTATGTAAATATTTTTAAAATTTCTGGAAATTGATTCATTATTCCAGCTGCTTAAAGAAGTTGTGGTTTTAGGTTTCACAAGAACTCCTCGTAGCCTAATCTTCAAGCTGATGTTTAGGATTCATCTTTAATTTTTTCTTTTTTCTATTAAAATAATCAAGTGTTAGAATTTTTTGCAGTAGTCAAAAAAGTGATCGGCGCTCGTCGTGAGCTGAGTGTACTATCATCAACTGACTCTACGAGATGTAGCCGCAAACAGCGTTATTCCGTTAAAAAACGTCAAAACACCATAACAGATTACATAAGTATGTTTTGAGCAAAATACAGGCTTCTTTTGCTAGTTAGGAGAAGCTGGACAATATTTCATCGGAGTTGCATTGGCTAATTTGCGTCGTGATATTGTGAGCCTGAATTTCGTTTCTTTTTATTGTTTTAGATATCATAATCATGCTTGTGTTTTCCATTATTAAATGTGCTACCCAGTGGATTATGGATCTTTTATGGGATATATCATTGCAGCTGTGGGATATCACCCTCTATACGTACGTGTTAGTTAATTTGTGAAATATATGAAATTCTCATTCTGTGGCCGAAGGAAGATTTTATATTCGATCTAATTGTTTTCATAATATCTGAAAAGTAAGAACAGGTTAAACTGAACACGTGGTGGTTTTGAGACACATCTTACGAAGAATAAATACTTGATTCAAAAATTTTAAAATCTTGGGTACTTGGAGGCTAGAATTTAGTCATCGGTTTTAACATAACTATAATTTTTCGGGTAAATTACTGTAATCAGTTGTTATTTTCAAAGTATGTGTTGTAGAAAAGAAGGGAGGTAGAGGAAGAGAGTGACCAAGAAATATATAACCAGTTTCAGAAAAAGTGACAAATGTTTCTTGTAGAGTTTATATATATATATATATATATATATATATATATATATATATATCCTAAATAGGAATTTATTTTGAAGAATTGTGGCTGCGTATACTGGTATTGCCTTCAAATGTCAACGATGCTGGTATTCCATTTTGGATGCACACAGGTGATTTTTTTAAATATAGATTACCGCCTTTGTGTTTTATTACTTCAATTAAAATTTCCTTCATTCTCCTGATGAACCCATTCCTAGTTGCCTATAACCAACAAGGGTCGTTTGAATCAATATTTTGCTTCGTATTTTTTTGATCCCGTATCCACAATATGGACAGAAAAAGTGATTTAGAAGGTTTTTTTTTTTAAGTGAATTTAATATTTTGTATATAAAGATTCTAGTTTTCAAATTTAAGGCTATACTTCGTGATTCGAAACAAATTCCTATATTTTGATCTTCCTTTTACAGAAAATGTTGGGAAAACATTCGTTTGTTGAACACGAGAAAAATTTGGACGGATCAGAAAAAGGTTGTTGAATGGGGTCTAAATGAAAATATTCAGTTGCCAGTAACAGGTAAATAAACTTTAAGGATATTGTTTTTTGGTAAAATCTTGCCGTTTCCAAGCGTGTCATTCTAATACTCCGTCTTCTTTTTTTTTTGTCTCTATTTCAGGAGAGGAAGCAATGGAGCGAATTCTGAAATGTCGGGGACGTGATGCATATATGGTGCTAGGTTTAAGGGCTGATTGTAGGGATGATGATATAAAGCGATATTATAAAAAGCAAGCCATTTTGGTGCATCCTGATAAGGTTTCATTTTTCATTGTTTCTGGTAATAAATCAGTTGTTTCCACTATTACCGTATGCAATGGTTAAATTTGTTCGTTTAAAATGCGGAAATGGGTCTCTAAAACTGAAAAGAAAGTAAAAAAACACTAAAGTAATTTGGCTGCAAGGAAAATGACTGTGACGAATTGTTTCTCCTTCCACGTACATTACGTAACTTCAGTCATTGTATGCTTTTCTGTTTTCTTTACAACTGTTGGTTTTATAGTTATAGGTAAGATCAGATGTCAGGTTTTGAAAATATCCCCACTAGGTATGGAAATTATACTTCTCCGATCACGTCGCAGTTAAAGTTATTAAATTTCGACAGTTTTAATTCAAGAATTCATCGTGATATATAAATATGAAGTGATCGATAATTTTGCAGAACCACTTAAGCGGAGCCGATGAAGCTTTCAAGATTCTTTCGAGGGCTTTTGATGCGATTGGTACACCAGATGTTCGAAACAAATACAATATTGCCAATTTACACAAAAATCCACTGGTTACATTTGTTTGAATATTTTGAAACTTTTACTTCTAAAAAAAAAAAAAATCTAGTGAGAGGGCATCTTGCAACTTTTTCAGCAGTGCACATCTGATCTGTCTCAATATCAATGCAAAAAGTAACGCTTTAAGCTTCAGTTTACAGTGGAAGAAGCTATTATTTTCAGTCTTCCTTTGAGAATGGGGAATGTCTGCAATGTTGTCACATAATGTGGAATCTGATAATAAATTTAGCGCTCTTAAATTATTATTTTTCTACAAACAGTGATTATTAACACCGTTTTTGGATTCATAGATTTAAACATGTATTGAATTGCCGTTAAGTTTTTATATACCTTACCTTTTCCAGCATAAGGAAATGGAAGAATTATGGGAACGTTTGCGTGAAAAAATGAACGAGGCAAGAAATGCAATGTATTGTGATTGTGGTAGTAAACATACGCGTATACCAGTGGAAAGTATTCGAGCCTCGGAAGCCCGTTATTGTAAGAAGTGTAAACTTCGTCATCCTGCTAAACATGTATGGTCTTTCCACCTCATGTTTATTGTAGGAGAAGGGGAAAAACCATAGTTTCATTTGTTAGGCTTTGTGAACGACTTTTAAAGAGATGTAATATATCAGATATGTCTTATAAAAGAAGAGTTGAATTCTGATAGAAGTTTGTTAATTTTAACTTGTCTTTATTGGTGCACTTCTAATAATTATGAGATAACTGCTTCTTATGGTTCTTCCATATTTCAGAATGATATTTGGGCAGAAACCCGTTTCGGTGGATTTATTTGGGTGTATTATGCATGTTTGGATGGTGTTGTATATGATATTACACAGTGGGCTACGTGTTCGGTGCTTTCTATTTCTTTTGTTTATTTACTTTGATACTGTAATGTATCATGTAAATAACTACGGAGAAAATTTTGCTCGAAAAATTTTTAAGATATTTTAACTACTTTAGCTTAATGACCTTTATAATAACAGAAGATATTTATAATAATAGTTATAAGTGGCACATCGCATAATTTTTGTGATGCTGTTTTTCAGAGTAATCACTTGAAACATATGAAAGCTAACAGTCATATGGTGCAATATCGTCTAGTGACAACAACTGGACCATCAATAAACAAAAATCCGTTGAGACAAACTAAAACTGGGTACGCTTATTATTTCAAGTAATTTTCAGACTTTATTGCATAAGAGTGATTGACTTAGCCAGTATTCAGGTTTGATGAGAAATATATTTTGTAGTCTTGAGGGAGTTGGAAAGACATAGTACACATATAGTTGCAGACAAAGTTCTACCAGTGATTAAATTAATGATAGAACCAATGTCTTTTTTGCGAACAAGTATCGATAACTTCGAATTGATCATAATAAAGAGTAACTAACATCCTTATCGTTCATAAATTTTGTTACGAATACTTATGTTTGGTTATTCATTAAGATTTGTTTTTCCACTTCCATTTTTAAATAACAGACGAATTTTTATTATTTACAGGCATGACTACGATGACTTGTGTTGTTATAATCGAGGAGGAATAGCGGATGATGGATGTGCTTGTTCGGTATCACTTGGTTACAATGGTCCAACTGCAGCATCACAGCAGGCATCCTATCGTCCACCTGATAGAAACCCCTTAAACGGTGATAGGCCGCGTCGTGCTGGAAGGCGTCGAAGACAGCGTTGAGATTATCAGCATTCAGAAATCAGTAATTTTGTTAGCTGTAGATATAGATAACTCATTTTAGCTGGATTTTAAGCATTAATTTAGTTCAAAGTTGCATCGTTCTGCGATAGGTTTTTTTATGTCTCTTAGCAATTATCCGATTCAACTTCCTAGGAAAATTCACATATTTATCTCTAAACGGAGAGCCAAAGAGAGGAGATTCTTAATCTATGACATGAGATGATCGGTTTTACTTCGCAAATATCCTTCAGTTTTTAGACTACATGGTTTCGGAAACTGTACAGAGTCCATTTTTCTTTCTTTTTTTTTTCTTGAATCTTTCCAAAAATGCTTGATATCGAATATGGTTGACGCACTACCTCTTTTGGTCTGTGCTAACATTTGTGTACTATCTAAATGGAGCCCAATTCACAATACTTAACTTTTTGAAATATTTGTGAAATGTAGTAGTAATTTATCTTTCCTAACGTTCACATTTTAACGAGCTTTGAAAATGGCTTCAGTGAAGTATGAAAATTTTGAAGAATATTGCAAATATTAATGTATTTTTAAGAATTTGTTCACTTCTGCACTATGCCTTTGTTTTCTCTGTGCTAATTTTTTTCAAAAAAAAAAAAACATCCGATTGTTTTGTTGTGTTGTTTAATGTTTTGAATAAATTTAATCCTTTTAGATGGAGAGGAAAATTGATTATAATTGGATAACCTAATCTCAGCATAACGAAGGCAAGAGGAATGTATAATATGTTTTCTGCAACTTACATCTTGTTTAAATGCCATAACATTAAAGTAGTTGAAAATCAATCAGATTTGCTGTAGACTATTCCTGTCTCCCGATCACAGTGGCTCCTACATTTTCATTTACCTTATAAGCTGTAAGGAATAACAAATTAGCTATTTGTTCACTTCACTAAACTTTCAACTCCATGCTGCAACGGGACAGGCTGCTTTCTCCGAGTCGCAGTGAGGTTTAAAGTTGGTCAGAATATACAGCACAACTGTCATTGCTTGACTGGATAACACGCAAGAAAAGTGAAATATTATTTGTGAACGATGAGTAATTGGAAACAAATTACAAATGATGAGAGGGATGAAGTAGAGGAAGCCCTGATTGGATTCGATTTCTCAGTGAAGAGTAAACAGATGGAAATATTTGCTCTGTGTTAGAAATATAATTGGAATACAAGAAAATTCGGATACAAAACGAGATAAAATAATAGAGATTACAATGGGAGTGCGCAGAAAAACATTCATTTCATATGGGATGCAATTCGGAAAATCGTCGTTCTCTCAGGCCGAATACAAAAAATTCTGAGGTCAAATTAACAATTTCAACTTCAAAAGAAATGATGTTGTAGCTTGTCTTGTTCTTAAATTCTCGCTAGTCATTAAAGGAAAATATATATATATATATCAGTGGAATACAAAAGTCAGTGGAAAAAAAAGCAAGGACAAAAAACACCACTTCTACGACTCAAACCGATTTACCTAAAATTTGAAGAAGGAATAAAAAGTGAAGCTAAATAAAATATGAGAAAAAGCACTCAAAAATAAATAAATAATGGGTTAAAAACTCTTTCATATTTGAAATTAATACAAAAATTCCTTCCAAAAAAATTGAATCTTTTCTTCAATGCTCTAAAACTTTAGCTTAAATATTTTTTTTAAGCATTTCAAGTTATGGGGCAGCTCCAGATGTATGATGTTAGAACGAAGAAATGGTGAATACATCATAAAAATGATAAATGATAATGATTATGAAGCAGAGTGATGATAAATATATGTCATCATACTCTTGACTGCTATCATGGCTGTATGTCAGCGTGGAAATTGGATCGGCAGGTGGATGGATGGCAATGGCGGCAAGATCAAGCGAACTGAAAAATATACTCTGTTTTTGTAAAATGAAATTGCTACTTAATTAACAAAATAATTACAGCATACACAGAAGCACATCGTCAGATAATATCAGTTCCATGGCCATGAGGAAGAAATTCTAGAAACTGAATTATACAACATCGCGATATTCAAAAAAAAGATCCTGAAACCAGCCGGAAGAGTTATGAAAGGCTAAAATTTGAATTGATACACACAAATCGGAAAAATAACTTTAACCAAATATCTCAGAAAGACGATATCAAAATGGGAAAACCTTAAATGATGCAGTACAAATTCAACACACCAAGTAGCAGATATGAAACAAAGTCCTAGAATGGCCATACTACAGGCGTGAATACTACTGGGGTAGAAAAGCAAACAAAAGTATCATGCAATAGCCAAGCTTTGGAACGAAATGTTAAAATTCGCTTCAACCAATAACTTTTAACGCTGAAATCTAAATTCCTTCTACAAAAATTTCGCCTTTCTGGATGAAGATTCTGTTCAAAGGTGTGAAAAAATTCGAAAAATTTGAAAGTCATCAAATAGTCGACAAGAGAGAGAGTCATTCAACAGGGCTAGACTTCAAGCATGACAAATTTTGAGAGTACGAAGAATGTTCGTCTGCTAGAATCAATAATGATAGAAATTAATAGATTAAAAATTAAAGAAAATTGAATTTTCACGTGCTGACCAGATTTTTTTCAATCAAAGAAGGTGAAGGGAGCTTAAGTGTAGACTGAAAGTTGAAAAAGATAAAGAAACTATTTTAAAAAAAATTTTTATTTAAAAGATACTGGCATACTGCAAACTGAAAAAATTGGTCATTATTTGTAGCAATCTGGAATAGTATAGATCTGTTGACTGAGTTTTAAGGTAAAACAAAGTACACCTTAAGATCAAGAGCATCATACAATAACAGATGTGTAAGAGTATGAGCATGTAAATTATCCAAGATCTATTATCACTTGTTATCATTTTTTTCTTCGATTGTGAATATTATTCAACTTACAACTTTTCAACACTTCATTGATATGCGTCCGTTGTCGTACTCATTGTAACAACATTTTTTGATAGGTTCTGAACATTTCTTGTCTTTCTTTTTTGATCTTTTTCCTTAACAGAACAATTGTGAATTAAACAAAAATATTGTTTGTTTTCTCGTTCAAATGTTTACAGCTCAAAATCTGATGTAATTTTTGTAATCCTTCTTATAAAGTAATCTAAACAAATTATCAGTTTCCTCACTTTTCCATGTACCATCCTTTACACCAAAGATTCCAGACTGTTTAGATATACGCTGACAAATGTGAGATATATTTGAGAATTGAAATATCACAAAATGTTCCAATTGGAAACTGAAGATTTTAGTTAAATCTTGAATTCTAGCCTAGGATATCTATCCATTCATATGTTGCAATTTGATAATTAGAAATACCTAACACCTTTTTCTTTATACCTAACAAAACTTGCACTTTTAAAGTTTGTAAAATTTTAAAATGAAAAAATTCTCTAACTTCTTTAAGGTCATATTTTCGATTCGTTCCAGCGAGATACCTAACAATTCGCGATGTAAAAATAATAACTGGAATGAAAGAAAGTGCCAGCAGACCGGTTGACATCCAAAGACCTTGAAGCGGTCGGCTAATTTTGTGACTTAGTATTGTACTCGTACCTTCCCAAATATCATATAGCGGACGACAACTATATGAATTTTCTAGCAAATAATTCTGCAAAATGTTAAAACTTTGAAACGGCAATAAAGTAGTTGTTTGTAATTCAGTCAATTTTTATTTTTACATTCCATCCTTCTGCTTATTTTTTTGCTCCCTCATATTCTGATCAATCTGTTCCTTTCCTCAGCACTTTACTTTGTTCATATTATTTCTATTTGTTTTCTTCATGTTAATGTCCTTCTTTCTTGCTTCTTTGTTCCGTGTTGTTAGCTGCTAGTAAGTTTTTTTTTCTTCTGCAAAAGGAACTGATAACTGAGGCAGTCCGACTTACCATACTGTCCTGAATATAATCGGTGACATTAACAACAATGCTGTTGAATCCTTCCGCAAATAATTCAATAATTTGATTAGTGATTTCACTTGAATACAGGTATTCAATTACCTGATTAGTGCTATTAATACTGTAACTGAAAGTGAGCAGTTTATTTTATCACGAATAAAAATTAATTATTGTTTGTCATCTCTTTTGCATCTACAAGACTGATTGCAGTGAACAGACTCTTTTATCACTTTATTCAAAATCCTACAGATAATAATTTATTAAGATAAGAAAAAAAAGTGCAAACAAAGAGTCAAGCGAAAAATGTCCTATGTTTTAAGGAATTGAGAAAATGGTGTAGATGAAATAATTCAAAATGAATTGTTCCAGCAGATTCACTGATAACCTTTACTACTTTTGGAGAGAAGTGGTAGTGAAAATTCACAAACACTGATCAAATTGTTGTAAAAGTGAAAATGTTAATTAATTGACAGATTTCAATATCATTTGAGCTTATCATAATATAAGTGATAAGACTCAGAATTACACTAACCTTAAAATTTCAATCAAATTTGACACGTTATTTTTCATAGAATTGAAACTAACGCATAGTGAATCATTCAGTTTTGCAACTTCATCCGGAATAGTAATATTTTGTAATTTTCTATTAATATTTCTTAAATTTTCAGAATTTTCCTGAAAATTGACCACGCAGTCTTTTCCAACACTCAAATGCTTTATTTTTAATCCTAGCTACTGCATACTGTTAATCAAATTAGACACTGTTGATGGAATCTGAGGCCTTTCAGTAAGCAATAAATGTATTGTATTGTTACATTTCAGCTATTCCATTTCCTCCTTTCTGAATTCTAGCAAGGATCCATACAGTTCTCGAACTTTGAAAAGAGAAAATCAACTGACAACGAGCTTATTAAATAGCTCTTTCGGAAAATACTGCTTGAAATCGATGGCTCTGATTGCATCAGTTCCTTTCTTCTGTAGCGAGTCAATATTAATTTGTTTCATAATTGCATCTGCATTCATTAACCTTTCGAATTTTAACACCGATAGAATGGTTTTATCCTCCTTGCACCGCTTCATAACGCTACTGAAATTAATTCGCATTCTTCTCACTCATTACCAAATATAGAGTTTTAGTTTCCAGAAAAGCTATTAATTTAAAAATCCCTTTTTTTCACACTAACAAATATGTCGATAAGCTTTGATTTACCGGTGTTAAATTCAACTGAAAATTTAAGCATTACTTCCTGATCAGGTTNGCGGAAAAGCTATTAAATTTAAAAATCCTTTTTTTTTCACACTAACAAATATGTCGATAAGCTTTAATTTACCGGTGTTAAATTCAACTGAAAATTTAAGCATTACTTCCTGATCAGGTTCTTCCGCGGAATACTATTTGAAATGAAATCAACTCTAATAAATTATCATAAATGCTAATTTGATTATTTCTAATCTTTTTCGCCGTCAAAAATCAACCACAGATTAGTCGAAAATCCTTATGGCAATTGAAAACTAATGAATGAGCAAATGTTTAAGGATGACTCTTGCTACAAGTTTTACTGGCGATAGAATTACCCTATATTTAGTGTAAAAGTTTCGATAGGATTTTCCACATTGAATCGAAACAGTGGCAGTGCACTGATAAGACGCATGTCAGGATCATTGAAGACCGAAAGGCAAAATGTCTCTAGGCCATATCCAGTAGCAAAACTCACACTGAAAAAAAAAAAAAAAAAACGAGAAAATTTCCTTGGAAGAGATAATCGACCTGGAATGTATACTGAAATGAAATGGTCTTAACAACGGCAATGAATACGAAGAATTAAGCTTATCATTTTCAGACGGTCATTATTTAAAGATCAGGATAAGAGGAATCACACTCTCTTTGTCTAGGTGGTTAAAATGGATCAGGTGATACCAGTGAAATCATGAGCTAGTTGATGAATTGTCTAATGGGTACTGCTCAGAAAAGACTGCAAAGGAAATAATCTTGCCTAGCAATAAGTACGACGATCCATCCAGTGAAGAATACCCCGGCAAGGGCCAACGAGCCACAGTAACGACCGCAGTGAAAGATTTTTGGAGATCCCGACGATGATTTATCACTGAAATTTGAAGTAACAAATTATCAATCGCTAATTACTCACTGTCAATAAGAGTCGAAATTGAGTGGAAAAGGAAGTTTTGTTTAGCTTTTCAAAAGTGATAGAGTAGTTTAATATGAAATTTGAAATTAATTCCCCAATTATTGCGAGTGCGATTATTCGGCATCGATAATCAATATGATCAAGAACAAATCAAAAAGAAGTAGCAAAAATAATTGATTCGAAAGAATCTACATCCATCAAATGCATTTCTTTCTGTTCACTTAGCTTAGAAATCAATCAATCAATAAATCTATAAAAACAATATATATTCTGGAACATTATCGAGATGAAAGAATAAATGCTAATTTTTCTACAGTGTAATTTTAAAATTAAAAGTGCTACCAGTAATTTCTTGAAAAAAAAAATTGCATAGTAATTTCTTCATTCATTCCTAGACATTTAAAGTGAAAGACAATCATTTATTGCGGGAAAAAAAATTTTACCTTACAAATAATCTTGCCATTCCGCAAAATGCAAGAATTATTGTCGGGATGATAACAATTAAAGTGGGTGTTATCAGTAAAAGATACAGAATATTTCCCACATCGATGTATTCTTGGAACTAAATTTTATAGTCAATTACAAATGCGCGAAGCACATCCATTCTAGGATATGCGTAAGACTTCAGAATTATTTTAACATCAATCGGTGGAACAACTCAGTTTAATTCAGGTTTTCGTTTTAAATTATTTCTGCAAAGTTTTTCAAAAAAAAAAACTGGCACAAATTCCTCACTTCAGTATACTGTCTGTGAATGGTATCCACTTTGTGATTACTATACTTGACGAATTTAGTAACTATATCACTTCCATTGCTTATCACTTCAATAACTTTCACTGTTTGATTTCCTGCATCATCGATCAGTGCATTACCTTCTTGCAAAATATTGTTCTGAAAAGTGCATTCTACATTCTAAACCTTATCACCAATGATAATATCCTTTTTCGGAAGTCGTTGAAATTTCATAGAAAGAGGGATGTTTGAAAAATACCATTTCTTCAGAGTTAAACACAGCATGATCAAGATTGCTCCATGTATCATTCATCTTACATTGCGCATCCTTGCTATTCTAAATGAGGTTAGAAATTAATTAGCGAAAGTAATATTTAATATCTATGCCATTTACTCTTCAAAAAGCTATCTAAGTGCAATTTGGGACTTTTCAGTATGAAAATAACGCGAAATGCATAAGCTGTTCAGTACAAACAAATGAATCCAATGGTGCAAAAACAATTAAACGCTGTAAACACAGAAAATCATCCCTTAAAAGGTGTAGAAAAGGTTTTTTTTTTTAATAAATAAATTGTGCAATGGACATATTCTCCGTGATGCTATGAAAAGATTAACCAACCTCACTCATTTTTCGGGTACAGCTGATAATATTATTATTTATCACAGTTAAATTTGCTACTTTCGATTGTAGATGTAGCGGCAAATTGCGAATTTCACATGAAAGTTTTTCTGCAGATTCAACAGTTTCGTTTAATGCATAAATTATATTCTCCAAATTATTAGCTACCTTAAAAGTTCCAATTTATCGAAGTCATTTAGTTAGTTCATTGGGAATTGATTAATTTATTAAACTTCTACATCTGATATGTATGAATTAGAAATGTTTGTGATACTCTTCCAGAATCTAGTTGAGAGTGAGAACAAATTGTTTTATTGATAACAACCTATCAGGATCTTCTAGATGAACTTGCATGATTTTCCTTCATTGAAATGAACTATCAGTGAGTTAGAAAAGAAACCGATTGAATGTTTTTGTATCCATCAGTGGCCTTGTAAAGATGAAACACATTAGCTGGCAATTCCCATAAAACATATCGCATTCTGTCAAATAGCTCTACCAATGTCAATTTAATTTCACATTTTAAATTGTCAAGTACAACATCTTGCACATTTGTGATATCTGAAAATTGATTAATTGATAAAAAAAAGATTCACTAAAAGATGAATCCAGGTGTGCACTGATACTTTTGCTATTGCCAAGCATTATTGTCATTGAAATGTTTCATTTTTTAATCAATTAATTTAATCAATTAATTAATTAATTAATTTTTTTTTTTAATTTTTAATCTGTTTCTGCAGAATAAAATACTACTTGAATAGCAATAATTATTTTGGAAAATGGAAAGAATTTTAACAGCTAATCAACTTACTGCTGTCAAGAATCTCGATGAAAACGACATATTTAAAAAATTTCTTTCCTCCCCGTTCTGTCTACGAATGAATAAAAAGAGTTCAAGCTAACTGCTGTATACTAATTTATTATGAATTCGACAAATATCTAAGACATGGAAATATTATGATGGTTAATAATTATTTAATTAAGTACCGCTGGTAATATTTTTGACGATTTTGTCGATGTTATTTGTGTTATTGATTGTATTATCGATACTTTCCAAACTTAACAATAATGATCCAATCATAATAGTTTGCACGCTTATCAAGAACAGCAAATAACCAAATGAGAGTATTTGGGATGAATTAGTCTAAAATGTTTTCAGTCTTTTCCTTTTCAAAATTGAAAATTGAAAATTCGAAAATTAAAAAAATTTATTTAGAAATAATTGATGTTTCATACACTTCAAAAATTATTCTAAATTGATAGGCAAATTGCAGTAAGACAACAAACATGTTCACGCTTTTTACTGCGACAGAAGACGAAAAGTCCACTTATAGGCAGAAGTAAAGTAAATCCAAAAGCGCTGAACAACAATAAACATGCCCACGGCTGAAAAGTTATTCGAATTCAATTCCATTTCAAATAAACAATCTGAAATTCCATGTGATGCTTGCCTCCAATCTGCTTGCATTACATTTTAGCATGGATAAAATTTTCATACCTGAGAAAGGTAAGAATATTTTTAGTCTCTTGCTGGCAGAAATAGAGTCAAATTTTTTGCGTTTATAATAAATAATGTTATTTAAAAAAAAAGACCAAAAATTCGTCAATTTTCAAATGGTTCAAACTGCAAGTAACTTTTTCTTCTGATTTTTCCTCGATTAATTAAAAGTTTAATTGTGACTAATTAAAAGATAACTGTTGATCTTACATTATTGTACAGAAAATTCTTAGCAGAATCTATTATATCTCCAGTTGTTTCTATAGTCGTTATGTTGGTTAAAACCTGCAAAAGTTAAATGACAGTATTTGGAGTTAATATTTTTTCAATAATTGTTAATTTTCAGTATTTTATGAAATATGAAATTTTTTATTAAAAGTGAGCAGTAGACGGTTTAGTAAGATTGTTGAGCAACTGGCAAAATATATTCAAAATCTAAAATTTAAAGTCGTCATTCGCCTAAGAACAAAAAAATCTAATTAACTAATAAAATGATGAGGAAAAAGATAAGTTAAAAAAAATATATATAGCAAGAATTATCATTAAATATCTTCACATTTCATTAACTCGAAGGTAATTAAAGAAAGGATTATCGTTTGCATTTCATTAACCTGCAAGTAATTATCATCAAGTTTTGCTTGCATTTTCCGGCATATTTGTTGTGCAATATCGTAGAAAATATCAATCGCACCGTATGAACAGTCCACAGAAGTTAAATAAATGCTTTTTTTCGGGCATTTTTCCGGTTGGAACTGCTCCATTGAATCATTCGTTAAGTTAATTGATACTGCTGCTGGAATTTGTCAGTTTTTTTTTTGCAAATATATTAACTTAAGTATCGAATTTCCAGACGGTATCAGCTACTTCGAGTTATGCAAAAAGAAAAAAAAAACAATGTACTTCATTTAAATTACAATTTAGTTTCAAAAACTTAAATTAGACTTTTTTTTTTTAAAAAAATTTCAAATTACACTTTCGGTTTTGAAAAGCGATCTTTGCATTGTGACATTTCGAAATAAATTTGTTTTAAATAATGTCTCATGATAGGAAAATCACACTTACTATTTTCGAAAAAGAACTTTTTGGCGATATTTCGATAAAATTTTAGTCTAAATACTTTCTTGCGGCGAAAAAAAAGTCACTATGAAACTGATGCATCATCGAGTAGAAATAATAACATACTTTCCCTGAATTGACCATGAATAACACTGAACCTTGAGGTCATTATGAAGATAAGACTTAGACTGCACCGTTTCATTAGCATCGTCTACCAAAATTTGGTTCTAAAAAAAAACAAACTTTCTACTTAGTTTATAGCGATAATTCTCGCCGAGAAAGAGATAAAGGATAAGCTAATTGCTAGTTTGAAAATAAAATTAGACGGACATATTTGTTATTATGGTACGTTTGTTATAAGAGTTGCTGATAATCTGTCATTTTTGACTGGAAATAAACAAACGAAATTTCAACATAAATTTAAAGATTGAATAAAGATGAAATGTATATAAGTGATTTGTTGTCCGAATGTTGTAAAGTGATCCCTCATGATTGTTGCTACGAGAGGGAATAACAATTAACTAATAAATTTGAATTAATTAACTGTAATCCATGAACGGATGCAGTGCGAACTTTTTTTTGCAACAATAGCAAGAGAACAAATTGGAGCGAATTTTCGAAATCGCAAAAAAGCAATGGGATTCTAAAATTCTTCGGATCAGATGGATTTCAATCTACAAATCATTCCCGAAATGAGAAAATAGATTCAGCTGAAGTAATAAGTTTTACTGAACAATGAAAAAATGATTAATTTTTACCAAAACATGCAAGCTCTTTGATAGCAATATTGAATTTAACGGTTTTTATTTATTCAAAACTTTTGCTTACATCAATTAATGTTGTTTACATTTTATTCCAAAACTTCCAAAAGCCATTGTTGCATGCTGTGTTAAAATTTGAGAAACAACAATAATGCTTAGAATTGAGGAGACAATTCCGAAATTCAGTAAATATAAGAAGTGTAAGAATTTTGGGCTTGCTTTATAAAAATTAGGCGTAACTAAAAAAAAAAAAAAAACGGTAATTAATTAAAGCCAAGAAATTGCAGGATTTGTTTTTGGACAGGAGGAAAATGTTGTTTTTATATTCCGATAAATTTCGTAACCAAGCTTTGAAAAAATTCATATCATATCATATCATTTGTTGGAAATGAACAGGGAACAGAGTAACATTTCCTAAATATTACTTTAGAAGTACAGAAAGAAATGAAGTATTTGACTTGTTTGCAGAAAATTAGTGAAATAATAAATGCAAGGACATACATAAAATAAGTATTTCTGTAAAAACATTGGTGAGAAAATTTTTCGATAACTTTCCAAAATAAAAGAACAGAGACTGAATATATGGAATTCAAAAACTAAAAAACAAAAAATGCGCAAATTTTGATAAATGAAGAATTCGAAAAAAAATGAAAAAAAAAATAAATGAAGAGGATTAGATGTTTAAAGTGAGACATAGATTCAAAACACCTCTTGTGCCATCCATCTACGAACGGTAGCAGTAATACGATAACTTCTAAAGCAGTTCCAATCAAAATGACAAATTTCTATATGTTAAATTTTTTTGCAGAAAACTAGTGAAACATTTGCTATGAGTGAACTTTTCAAAATTTGCATTTGGTGGACAGAAAAATCAGTTAGAGCATTCTTTAGAAAGTTGGATAGTTTTAAGTAATAAGGAAGTAATGAGGATAAACTCTCATGAGTAATAAAAATTTGAAAATTATTTTTTAATTCAAAAGACGAAACGATAACTATTGAGCAAAATTTTCCTGGCAGTTTAGAATTGAAATTCTCATTTGGAGAGCTAAGGTTATGATTTCTATTTTATTCTTTTACGGTATAGCATGAATTTAATTAAAAATTCACAACAAAATTTATGCATTACCACTGACAATAATTAAAAAATGTAAGTTTTTGGAATAGAAATTAAAAATAGTAACTTTTCTGAATAATTTTCATCGTTTTTTTTTTTTTTTTTTTACATCCTATTAACCAGTAAAATAGTTTAATGACAATGAAATTTAATTTCTTGCTATCACTTTCAGTACTGATGATATCAAATTGATGAAGCAGAAGTAATGGTTTGCTCAAAACTAACTAAAATCTTGCCATCTTATCAAATTATCACTGACAATAACACTTTCACGAGAAATTTTGCATGTTGTTTTTTATAAAAAATATCTCTTTTTCTAATATAAATTTGATTTACTCACTTTTTCTTTTGCTTAATTTAAGAATTGTATCTCATTACTCCGCTAGCTGATTATCGTTTTAATTATGTTGGGTAATATTTAATTATCACTTTGCGAACTAAATCAAACAAATAGTCAAGTTTTTTGATTCGAGTAATTAATGTAGCTGTGATTAAGAAGAAGCAGAGAGAGGAAAATGAAGGAAATCATTGATGCATATTTATTAATCACTTTATTAAAGGGAAATTCTCTATCTAAAATTTCTTACTTTTCCCACTTCTCCTGAAATTCAAAACAGTGTTAAGAAATAAACATATCATTTGAAGGCATCGAAGGTATCTTTGTGTTATCTGTGCACAAATTTTAGCTTTCAAATTTCATTTCCTTTTTTTCATTCTTATTTCCTTATGAAAACAAACAAAAGATTTAATTTTTTTTCTAAAAAAAAAAAATTATTTACTTTTTTATTCTCATAATTTTGTTCCACATGTGTCATTCATATGAATCAACAATGGCTTGTAATCATACTGTCAAAAGCTTTCAATGAAGAATCTTTCACGGTGGAAACATGGCCGGACAAACGAAATGACAGCCTTACTAATTAGTATTTTTATGCAGACTTCTAGATCTTATGACGCAATTTAATCTTAATTTGCAAGTCTTTATTCATTCTAGGAATATCTGTGATGATTTGATTTATAAATCGCTTTTGAGGACATAAATGCTCTTTCATTACAGTGTGATAAAGAGTGAGTCCGGAAGTCATCCTGATGTTTATTAGTCGATTTCCGAACATTCCGGAAAACTGGAAGAGTTTCTGCTATCACTGCAATGATGAATAGTAGAACGAGTGCTTTCTGAATTCGTTTACACCAAATGATAAAAGTCCAACTGTAATTGAATAAAATATGGATGAAAAGAGGTGAAGAGGAAGACGTAGTGCTAGGAAAGCTTAGAATGTGTGTAGAAAATCGAATTTTTAGTTGAAAGTTTTGATTTAAAGAGCCAAAAAAAATGATAAATAGTTCACATTTGGTCCTATTTCAAAGCAGAGTCGGTCAACAAGCATGTATTGACAGCTAATGAGACGATCGTAAATTAAAAAGCACAAGACTGAATTAATTGCTACCTAGAATGAACCTATTCTAGGGCAGAACTGCAGAATTGGCCATTTCTGGCCAGGAAAAGATTCTTTTGAATTAGAAATTGAAAGGAATGGTAAAGGTTAACATTCGTTAGCATTGCTGATATGTTTGCTTTTTTCAAACATGATCATCGCAAGCCTTTTGAAAGCGAAAAAGTGACATCTGAAAGCAATAAGGTTAAGGGTGAATTTCATCGATGTTATAATAATAATAGCAATCATTGTTCGATTATCATGCAGAGTAAATCAATTGGCAAAATTCCGTATCAGTTCAAAACTCTAAAATTCGTTTCTAAATACTATAAAATTCCAACAAAGAAAGACACGTCATACAGTTCATCAAAGCCTACTTAGTGAGCGTTTCAGTTTGGAAAAATTTTTCGTTCATTATGCATCATATGACATGAAAATGTATTGGAAAGCAAGCAAACTAGCAGAAAGAACGATTTATTGACAAGCCATAAAAATGCAAAGCATCTCGGCAAACAGCTTTTGTAATTATCGTTCAGCAAAATTTCTTATTATCATTTAAATATTTGTTTGTACACCTTAGGAGATCAGCAATTGCAATATTATCGGTGGAAGAGAATGCAGTTGGAACTATTTTCATTTTCCTCTTATGATGTATAATGGAATATTTCCGGAAACTGAGCAATAAAAAAATTCAAATTTTCAAGACGACACAGATATGGTGACACAAACAGTCCTAGTGCTTGACGAGAAAAGATTTTAGTGATTTTTAGTTTTCAGTAAAAAGAGGATTTCAGCCTTTCAGTTGTGGATATTTCCGGAAACTAAACAATCCAGTTATAGCTAACTGAGATGAATTTGACACTGCAAAGATAATAAGGCCAGAACAAAATTAACAGATAATTAGCAGCTTTAGAAGTACTGAAAAAAGCACCTTTCATTAATAAGCAACCGATTAAAAGTTTCACTTTATTTATATTTTTTTTTTTCGTATAACTTAGAAATTTTTCACTCTGTCTGTATTTTGACTCATTCACCAACGAAAATGTTTTAACATCGTAAACTTTTTTTTTTAACTTTTCTTGGCTAAGTGTTTTAATTAAGATTACCATCGCGGTTTCGATGCTTTAGAAAATTTTGATTTTAAATTCGGATAGCTGGAAATTTCAACTTTATAGAATTAATTATCACCTAAATTTGCTTTTATAATTTACTTCTTACTGCTACAGCCAATGTTTACTTGATGTGTTTTTTTTTTTCTGTTATCATAATTCTTTTAAGTTTTCTTCTCAGTTAACTTTTATCCTTGTGCTATATATTAAATTGCAATAGTTTTGATATTGTCACTTAATTTTTCTTTACATTTTATTTTCTAAAATTCATTTCAATAATATTTTAAAAAAATTGCCGCATGTTGCACATTACATTTTTTTTTTTGTTATTTCGCTTTGTTTTAGACTATCCTTAATTAACTTTTTATTCTAAACGCCTTTCACATTAAATTAACTGTTTTTTAAATTTTAAATTAAATTAGTGATAAATTTTTAAATTAAAATTTTTAGGTTAAATTAGTACATAGTCTCACTTTATGAGCATCTTCTGCAATTCTTTCATGAACTCTCCTTTTTTTTAAGCTTCGTAATAAATTTAATTATATTCCTTCTCCAGTTTCTCCATTTAGCGCACGCTTTCCCAAAAATTTGCAAATTTTGAATCGAAACTCTTTTTTCTTCAGGAAAAAGCAAGTGTAAAACCTTGGAAAGTTATCGAAAATCAAAATGTGCAGAGTAATCAAATCTCTCAGAATAATTACTTGAAATCAACGGAGTTTGTTGCTGATATCATGAAATATCGAACTAGATAAAATTTTGCTTTTGTTTAAATTTTCAAATAAATAAATTTTGTTTCTATCAAACTGGATACTTTATAAATTTTGTTTCTGCGTCAAAAATTATTAATGTGATAGCATGAATTGTTGTTTTGAGAAATATAAAAATCAACCACTGCAAGTAATCAAATTTTTTCAGATAAAATGAAAGGATTTCAGTTTCAAAGAACTGCAGTAAATTTATCTCAATAATAGACTTACAAATCAGATAATTTGTAGCATTTTGAAACTATAACAGACTTATAATGACAATCGGAAGTTTTAAAATGATCAAGTTTATCAAGTAATGACGCAATATCGTGATTGCTGAGAATCTAATTCAACCAGATTCAACATCTACGATGGAGAACCAGACGGTTCTTTAATATTTCCTTCGAGCTACATTTCCTGAAGAGGATTCTCGTTCATGTTGTCAGCTGCAAAAAAAAAAAACCTGTAATTTGTTCCAAAAAATTAAGATGAGTAGCTAAGTCATCAATTAACCGGAACGACTACCGTTAAGCAGGATTCGAACAGTTCTTTATTGATCAACAGATCAACTCCTTAATTGATGTGTTAGCAATTCAAATTTTAATAAAATTCAATAAGACTACAGACAACAGGAAGCAATTCAGTGAATGCAACAAGAAAAAACGAACTGAAAAGGTTTCGGTAAAGAATTGTTTTCTCAACCGATGCACATTTTCGGTTTGTTAGGAAGAGTTCAAGACCTCAGTTGGAGTCCTGAGTTCAAGACTCCAAGTCGACATGTTCCACTTAAGTCTAACTTGAACTAACCTGCTAAGACAGATGGTTCTTCAATGAATGCAGTATTCTGGGGCAAGACAAATACGCCTTCAACCGGTCTAGAATCATTTACATTACATTGTTCTTCACACAGTATAGAATTCTTTTGCGAGAGTGCCTCCTCCAGACTTATATCACGTCTCATAATAAACCTGCTTCTCTATAACAGCCTTTAGTGATTCTGTCTATTACTATCAGTATCATTAGAAAATATAAATTATTTCACATCTTCTAAAAAGATTACTACCCACCTTTAATTTCTGGAACTAGATCGAATTTCATCCGAAATTCTAGAAACTTGAGCTATTCAAAAAACTGCTTGATTAGGTATCATAATTTGAGCTAGTGCTTATTTATTACTGAAGTCTGTTAAATTCAACTGAAGAGGCAATTTAAATTTCAACTAGTATTCTAATTCGAAAATAAAAATTTTCATGCATCGTCTATCAGACATTTGCTAAAGAACTAGAATATGATTACCGGTACAGCTGGATACGGTGATGGTTGTAATTGTTGTTGTTGTTTCATAAATATAGTAGGTCGATTTGACAATACTGGTGGAGCTAAAGACTGAAAAGTTTACTCATTAGTTCAAGATGATATTTAAATTCAGTAGTGAAAATTAAACTTAATTCAACGTATTTCCCAGCACTTTCTCTGATCGATTTCTAAAAGTATATTCATCAGAAATTTACTACTGTTTTCATTATTTCATGATCTGTCGTTTATCATTGAAATTCGTCAAATTCACACATCCATTGATACCTTACTGAAGATAGTTCGAAGACGAAAATGTTTATAAAACTATTACCATTTATCGTGAATTTTTTCAAAGAATTCAAATCTGAATACCCAAGAAGTTGACTGTTGTTGTGGCGGTCTTTTTCGACATCGAGAAGGTCTCCTTGGTGGCACTGGTGAAGGAATTATCAGCTCAAAAAATGTTATTTTTCACTTATTAGCTAAGAGAAAAAATATTTCAATCTCAATCATGGAATTTAAGTTTGATCTAACTTCTCTCGTGCTATCACTAAAAATAGTTTGTTAATACATTGACATCTTTGTTTTTGTCAGAAATGTCTGATGTGAATGTGATATTTGTCACATCCGGTGATTCAACCATACTTTATAGTGCGAACCATAAATTCTTCTCATCAAGAAATCATGTTCAATCATGGAATTAAAGATAGTTTTCATTACTTCTGGCACTTTGTCCGAATATTTATATAGCTTCGCAAGTAACCAACCCATCGAGGTATTTTTCCGAAATTTAGATATAAATACCTGCGGAATTGGCGCTGATTGCAGTGATTGCAGTGATTGTAGTGATTGCAGTTGTTGGTTGAATTGCATTATTAAACCCGTTGTTAGTATCTCCTGAAAGATGTTTGTCAATTTAAAATTTCAAATTCGAATTTTAATCGTAAAAATTAGGCTTAATCTTGTGTTTTCTTTCGATGTCATAATTCGTCGAATTTCACTTCTTTTTCTGAAATTTGGAAAATTTTTATTTCTCAATTTTCAATTTTCTAGAACTTGAGTTAGTTTTTTTTTTCCTATTTGATCTGAATTGCAAGAACAGTAGTCATAGAAACTTACTGAATTCATGTTGAAGATAACTTTCATTCCTTCCATTTTTTTATTATCTTTTATTGTCCTGTCTAAATATAGCTAGAGAGCAGAAAAAAAAAAAAAAAAAACAGTTACGAACTATTGAACAAATATATTCATACCTTAAAGAATTAAGTTATGCATACCTGAGAAACTGTTAATTGCAACTGTCTTTGCCGAACCAGCTGAGCAATTTGATTTAGTGCTGTTGTTGCAACGATGTACTGCAAAGTGTAAAAGTTTACTTATTACTTTAGAAAAAAACAGAAGAAATTTAAGTTCCAATCATGCATAATCAAGCTCGATCTTTTTCTGCTCTTCTCTTTATGTCATCATTTTCAAAGAAATGATTTTCAATTCTCGAAACTAAATGATCTCGACAAAAACTTTTAAAACACAAATTTCCCTCTCATCTGCTTTTATAATATGAGTCGTTCAAATCCTTCCTTCCACTGAAGTTCCATGCTGCTCAAAATGTGGTTTCAGTATTCTATTTAAATGGTACAATTATGAAGGAACACCTGGGAATCTGGCGACGCTAGTGTGAGAATCTCATGGACGAATTGGAAAATCTGACTCAGTAACATCGCTGGAGTTATTAGCTAAAAAATACCAACCTAGAACTAATAGTATCACTAGAGTCATCTCTGCTTGACAAAGGTATATTGTCAGAAACACTCAACTTCATCAAAAAAACTATTTAATCAGTCTAGAATATGTTTTTAACAGGAATTCAGATATGGTGTACCGAAAAACGTAGCGATGGTTGTAGAATCGGTTGTGATGATGATGATGATGATGATGATGATGGTTCTAATTCTTTTTGTTCCACAGATTCAGATGTTTGATGTGATGGCGTTGATCGTTCTAACTAAATGTTTAAAGTTACTCATCATTTCAATTAAATATTAAATATTCAAAATTTCATGTTTAATTAGATTTCATAATTTAATCTTTTTAATCAAAACTTTGTTGAATTCACACGGAATATAACTTCCCTTCCTGCTGAATCACAGTTCGAAAACGAAAACATTCGGCACTTTCATTTTTCTGGGAAATCAGATGTGATACCTCAACAGTCGGCGGTAATTCTGATTGCCTTTTTCGAGACCTTTTTTGCCGAAAAGGTTGATTTTGCATTGTTGATATCACTACTGACTGAGAAATATTAGGATGTTATACTTCTTACTTAAAAAATTTACATCTACACCTCAGCTGTAATAATTAACTAATTAAATTTGTCGTGTAAGATTACCATTTTTTTTACTGCCTACAACGCAAGTATTATTCATTTTTAATTTTTGAAAGCAATCCATTTCGTTAAAATATTTAACCTAGCTAATTTTTCTTTCTGCCAATTAATTAGCTTCAAAAGTCTAGGCCAAACTTTTTGAACAGATTCATTTACCCTTGCTAAACATTATTACAAGAATTGAAAAACGGTCACCTGAGAAGTTGATGATAATTGTTCTTGTTGAGCGCGTTGAAGAAGTCGATTTGCTAACTCTGCTAGCTTAATCTGAAAGGTGCTCAATTGTCATCTATCATCAAAGAAATACAAACTTTAAAGGAAAGAATTTTAAAAAAGAAAAACTTTTCTTCGGTTTTTTTTTTTTTGAAAAATCCTAATTTGAAAATTTAGCCTTGCCTTCTTATGTTATCACTAATGAACACTCACTGATCTATTAATTCATTTTTGGTTTTTAAAACTAGTGAATTTTGTCAAACCTTCTGAACTTATTATTTTTAAACCTATTCCATTTCAATAATCAAACCTGTATAATTGTTTGACATTGAAATTTGTTGAATTTAAGTTTTTACTTAGAAGCAATCAAAACTTTGTCTGATAGTTTGCTTGAAAATGTCTAACAAGTATCTTTCAAAAAATTCAAGTGTGACTACCGAACGTTTCTCTGGTCGTCTTTGTGATTGCTTCTGTTCCGTTGATTCAAAAGAACAATTGGAAAGCGTTGATGGAACTACAGACTAAAAAAAAAGTGTTAAATTCTTCTTATTTGCTACTTTAGAAACTTGAATTGGAATCAAGGAAATTAAATTTCAATCTCCTTTCATGCTACCCCAAACTTGGACAGCTTAATTATCTCTTATCAGACTTTTTTTTGAAAAAAAAAAAAAAAAAAAAAAAAAAGAAAAGCTAAAACTAATTCATTTGTCAGTTTGGATTAATTTCTCACTTCATTTCAGTAATTTACCTTTGAAAATTCTTCCTGTAATGGCAAATTATGTTCTTGAAGAATTACTGAAGCGGAATAATGGCGCTTTTTCTGAGGTTTTTGATTAGGAACTGATATTGAAAGATTTGGTGCTGAAGCATGTCGCTTTGAAATCTTTTGCAGTGGCTTTTCGAGCATAATTTTAATTATTCTACCAATAAACCTTTTCTACAAGCCAAATAGTTGAAATAAAAATAAGTGAATGTAACAAAAATAGTCATAGTTAACGAAGGAATCCACAATACTTCTGTAAATCCTAAGGTGAAATACTTGCTAATGCAACAGAAAAAATTCAACAATTGAACCACTCATTGAGCCTGAAACACGTAACTTTTCGAAATATCAATAGCCGTATTGCTATTAGAAATTGAATTCGAATTTGTGAATGAAACTGAAAAATAGGAATAGATAAAGTGATACTCATATAATAGAATAGAGACAATACCTCTTGAGTAGCACAATTAGTTCAAGATATCTTCGCAGAGCTAAAATGTGACTTAATGACTTTAACAATTGTGTCTTTCAGATACATACATGTAGTAAATTCATGATCACGAAAAGAATTTAAAGTTCAGCTTATCGAGCATTCGATCTTAAGTAATCATTGTTTTTTTTTTTTGGTGAATTAAAGGACAAAAATACAATGATTATTATGACGATAACCACTGAGAAATATGATATTTTTTATAATTCTAGTTCATAAGAAAACGGTCCAATTTGGACATGCATCGAGCAAAATTATTTACTACTATCGAACAAGAATTTTCTTATATTCCCTCCTTCTTATTAATGATCATTTTATCTATAATTGCGCGACTTTTGCTGATCAAAATGGTTCAATCTTCAGTGGGAAATTTATTATTTATAGTTTTTTTCAAACTTATGTCCCTATTTTTTTCCAAAAAGTTTGTCTTCTAAAAGGTCAAACGAATAAAATGATAAATTCTCTTTCATACTTTTAAATCTTGCAATCGTTGTTGTCCACAGTTGCTTTTTTTTTCTTGAATACAAACCATAGATGACGAATAAATAAATGGAAATTTTTATAAAAAGGCGAACAATCAATAGATAAATAGAAAATAAAACCTCAAAAGAGCTTTAATTACTGTAATCTAAATGTTACTTTGCTGCTATTGAAAATGCCAAGAATCCTAGAAGGATGAAGCAGGAACTGATCTAAACTTAATAAAGATATCTAAAAGCAGAAGTTAAAAAGAGAAATTATGGCACCACATGCCTATAAATTTAAATAATCAAACATCATTTTCAAGATATCAAACAAATAAATTTTTTGAGCATATCTGATATTGAAAATGAAAATGTAGAAGACTGAAGATCCGACCCGATCATAATTAAAGCAGAAGTGTCGTACAAGATGTAACTACAATGCTTAAACCATTTTCAAGAGGAACTTATTTACCATCCCTTGAATAATCGATAAAATCANAACCCGATCATAATTAAAGCAGAAGTGTCGTACAAGATGTAACTACAATGCTGAAACCATTTTCAAGAGGAACTTATTTACCATCCCTTGAATAATCGATAAAATCATTAGCTGCTCTTTTAAAACTTATCAAAAAACTATCCCTTTTTCCCATGTTGAAAATATTATGCGAAAGAATTTTTCGTTTTAAGGAAATTTAATATTATTTTATAGGGAAATGAAGTTATTTCGTGTACGGTAAACGAAGGAGGAAGAGGCAAATGTTTTTGATGCTGGTGTATAATTTTTAATGTTATAAGTTCATTGTCCTGATGGCTTGAATCAAATGATGAAGCCGGAAAAGAATTTTATTATGAACTTTTTAAAATTAGATACAAAATATAGGAAATTACCCCAAAATCTCTAACAACAGAACAAAAAAATCTGAGACAATTCTGGTACAAAAAAAAAAATCATGAAATCAATCGAAAAGTACAGAAAGGTTTGAAAATACAGTCAAAGAAATATATATTTGGACATATTCAGAATGGCAATTTAATAAAAACAACAAATCTATTTTGAAAACGTAGTTTTGTATGCTGCTACAAAAAAGAACTCAAGAAATTAAATATTTATCAACTGAACTGAAAGACAAAATTAAAGCAAGAGAACATAGTAAGCCTTTTTGGCACAACTGTAGTATTCTAACACGGGATTACAGTGTGGAAATGCATCATAAAATCAAAAAAAAAGAAAAGAAATATTCAGAAATATTCAAATATTTTCATGATAAAGAAAGAGCAAGAGAAAAATTAGAAAACAAAAAATTGTCACGCAAAATACTGAAACACGAAGAAATTGTTACACAAAAATATTAGATAATTCATTTCACTCGTTACTTCTAGTATACCGTTACATGCTGAAATTGAAAAATAAATTCTTGGGAGCGTTTTGAAAATTTGAAAGAAAAAACATTTCCAATTTCAGGAGACGGTATTTCTAAATTAAAAAAAGGAGGCAGGGATAGAAAAAGCAATGGTGATTTTACGGGAAAATAATAAATTTAGGTATCTGTGAAAACTTTTTCTTCTCAACTCAAAATATTACTGATGAATTGATTTCGACTGCTCCTCATTCGGATCAAATCTTGAAGAGTAATTGAACAAAAAACTTCTGAAATAAAATTAGGGTATGGATTGGTCAAAAGCACAAATTTCTCCTCCTTTCTTGTTTGAATAAGACAGAAATATTTTCGCCTCGAATTTTCCTGTTATGAAGTTCAAAGAGCAATAATAAATTTAAATTAGTATCTGAAAATACGGTATTTAAAAACTTCTCATAATATGAAGCAGTAAATGCGAAAACTTACGAACACTGCTGAAGCAATATATTTTGACCGGTAGGATCAGAACCCTGGATAATAGAAGCGGCAAATCTTATTTTTTCAGCTACTTCTGAAATATAATATTCAAAAAAAAAAAAAGGGAAAAGTAGAGTGTAGTAATAAGCTGCAATCGTCATAAAGTAACTTGAACTGAACAGAAAAACAGTGGACCTTGATTGTCCTCACGAGTTCCTTCTGTAACACCCAATATTGAATCAATGTTAAACAATGAAGCTCGTAGGTTATTTTCTGTAGGGATAGAGCTTCTGTTGGCACTACTATTAGTAGCACTACTTATGCCTGCCGCATCAATCATTGGACCACGCGGTTGCTGGAAGGGTGATATTGAAGGTAACGAGTAGGCATCCCGATAATTGAAATTGTTTTGTTGCATGGGAATCTGTGAGATGTTAGTACTGTGATGCATGCTTCCGCTGTTTAGAAGCAGCATATTCGGATCAAATGGCATTTGGAAAAAACCTTCTGGCTGGACTGGCAATAAAGGGAAATGAGTAATTCCAGGCTGCTGGACAACTAGCTGCAAAGAAACATTACAAGATCTCAGAAGTCAGAATTGGTCATAAATCAAAAATATTCTATTAAAAATATAAAAAAAAAATCATTTTTGGTAGCTGAAAATTTTGCTTCTATAGCTTATAGCTATAATAAAGGTATACTATCGAGCACCTATCGACGAAAATTTTGCTCATTCAATGCTACATAGTATTTTAAGGATCCCACACAGTGGTACAGTATCCCAGAAGACTGAAGTGCAGAGTTATTTCATCTTATCACAAACCTCGATGGTCAAAGTTTACCACAGTGCGAAAACTCGTAGGTTGACTTCAAATAGGGTGAGATATAAAACTAGGTACGTTGCAATTGCTAAATTGGTAATACTAAAAAAATCTGTGAGTCTGTAACTGCTTTTTTTAAAAAATAAAGTTTGAATCTCGTATTTAAAATTAAGAAAAAAAAAGTAGATGCCCTGAAAAATAACCTGTGGTTGAGGGCGTACAACTGGAATGATCGTACTGCCATGTGATGGAACGGACTGACCGATTTGAGTGACTGGAATATTTTCTTTACCGCAATCCGGATCTTTCTGAGTTGAATCTGCTTCTTGAATTCGACTTCGTTTCTCTGCTGGCTCGTCAATTTTACTGAATGATTTTGTGTCAGTCTTATTCTCATTTCTAATCAAAAACATGTCAATATAACAAACAAGTAAACATATTAGCAATTCGGAATTAAGAATATACTAAGTTAACAATAACTTAATTTGAGAAACTTCCATATTTCTTTTCTTATTCTTCTTGATGTACTACTTTTTTAACCCAACGGTTCTTTCGGAAGGACAAACAAAAACGAGTAGATACGCAATGATTATGAAAGATGAGCTTAAAAAAAGATAGTATAAAAACAACAGAATAGAATTACTGTTTGCGGAAAAATAACTCCAAATTCCTTTCTTCTGCTTCATATGCCTTCTTTTCTTCCGAATTTCTCAGTTTCATTGACAGTTTATTGCTACGCATATGTTGAAAGAAATTGAATTTGCCGTTGCCATCTAGAAGTGCTTTTTTTTTCATACTAAATTTAATGGTTTATTAATTAGCAGGAACGAGATGCATACATGCATTAAAGAATCTTGGATAAAATTTTTACGAGTAATGGTAGGTCCACAATACACGAAAAGTGGAATTTTCTTTGTTCCAAAAGTAAACATCTTGCGTTCAATTAGACGTAATGAAATCAAGACGTTGGCAACATCGTAGATTCGTCGACATCGACCTGTTTTTTAAATTGAATTCAAAATAAATTAATTGGTTTAAAGAATTTTAGTCAATTTATGCAACTACTAGTTTTCATCATGTTCATGTTCACTTTAAATTGAATTACGGATTTTCCAAAGATCGTCGGATTTTATTGCTGCATAATTTAAAAATGGATGGTAAGGTAAAATAAATTTGTTAAAAAATTTACTGCGATCAGGAGGTTTGCAACCATCAATTTCAGGGTCCTTAATCAGTATGGTACTCGCCACGTCCAAACTCACTTTATACTCGGGATCATAATCCTACAAACTCCCAAATAACTGATATTATTTAAAATGATTTTCTTAACACTGAAGCTATCGCTCTTAAATCTGCAGGAACTACTGAAAATATATTATTTGTAATTGCATTTATGCTATTGGTTGACTTCCCTTTTATTCATACTATTTATCTATGAATTAATTAAAGACACCCTTCTAAAAGTGTTTTTTTTTTTCGAAATAAAAAAAAAAATCTAACCAATCCAGCAATCAAAATCTTGAAAAAATATTTGCACAAATATGTTAGCGAATTCAGTCCACGCTGGCGTTTGCCTTCTTTCTTTTTTGGACCAGACTGATTCAGTGAGACAAATCCATTACCATTGTTTTCTGGTGAATTTTGTCGACCCTCACAAATGATGTTACTGTCATCAGGTGTTTGTGATGATGGTCCTGCACCATCAAATGATGCTTAAAATTTCGATATTAAAAATATTCTTCCAAATTTTTGCTTATATGAACTAATAAATCATCTATGTGATCACTCAGATATAATAAAGATGTATAATATTATGAATGTTTTATATGTATTTGCTATACGCGCATTTCTTTAAATCTCCACTGTTTTAAAATGATAAATCAATCAGTAAGCAAAAGATGCTTTACAGCGGAGCTGAACCATCAGGCAAATTTTCATTTTGCAGAAAAAAGGACCAAAAAAAAAAACAAAAACAAAGAAATCTGTGCATCTCATTAAGTAATTATTAAAATTACCATTATAATTTCCACTCTTGCTGGGTACTTCCAAGAACTGCGTCATTACATGCTGAGTTAACACAACTTTTTCATACAAACCTTCGTTCATTGCTTCTACCTATGACAAAAATTAGAAAAATACTAAAACACATTCGACTCGCGCAATATTATCCGCGGTGTCAATCATTTTCTGAAACTTTAAAATTGTAACAAAGCTTTTTTTTTGGACAATCATTTTTGATTAAACACTTTTTGAAGTTACTTTTTGTTAAAAAAAAGAAACCGAAGTAGAACATACTTTGAGAGAATGAAGTGTGGATGGCAAATTATCCAATCCTTTCCAAGTGTAAAAACTTTTATGTGACTTTTCCATGGCTCCTAGAGCTTCCATGACATTTACGACGTCATAGATACGTCGTTTCTCAACTCCTGCAAATTTATTTCTTCAGCAAAAGTCATTTTAGTCAATTGCCTTCACACAATCTTAAACCTTAACTATAAGCTTATTTTTGACAATATACGGAGAAATACTACGCTTGATACCTTTTCCCCTTATCTCGACTTTTCTTCAACATAATGTTTCTCTATAATATATCATATATAGTTCTAATATGTTGTAAGCAAAGTAAATTAAAAATTAAACCTCTGCTTGTACAACGTTGAACTTAAAACTATACTGATTCCTACGAACTTTAATGACTTTATCTCGATCATTTCTTGAACTCACCCATTAAGCTGGCTATGGCCTCGAGATTGATCTTGTCATTTTTATCGCTCTTTTGTTGAAGTATCATTAAGAAAAACCTGAAATTGACTCTCTGTAATGAATTCTTTACAAAAATTTGTTTGCAAAGTCTTTTTGTAACGAAAAAGATTCAAAACAACTATTTACAGTTGATTTCATATTAGAAGTTTTAAAAATGAAAATCTTCACGAAAAGAAATAAGCTGATAAAGAAGCAAAAAAATTAAGATATTATTCTAGATATAGTTGATACTTTCTAAGAGCTTCAAGTAACTAGAAAAATATGACTTGCAATAGTAATTGAATAATACAATCTGAGGTAAATCTAAAAAAAAAAAAAAATGTTAAAACCAACTTTCGACATAAAAGCCCCAAAGTCTTCGTTTTCCGCGGAAAGCCGCTGTGAGGTGCTTCTTCATTCTGGTCCCTCCCTCGGTTGCCACTGTTCTGACCTCTGTTTCTATCCGGTCCTTCACTTCGGCAAGGTAAATCATTTCTGTTTTCTTCATCCCTGTTACCGACTGATTCTTCATCTGAACCTCTCTGTTCGCTTCTGTCGCCTCCAATATCATTTCCATTTGCAACCGATGTTGTGTTTTGACCTCCTTGGTCGTTTCTTTTTCCTCTAATTTTACCTCCATTCCCACCTGGTTTTTTATCCTCATTTTGATGTTTAGCGACTTTTCTTTTCCGTGTAATTTCAGTCCCACTTCTATTCACTCCTCTACTACTGCATTGACCTCTGAGAGTGTTTCTGCTCCGCTTAACTTGTCTTCCCCCAGTTGCTCTTTTACCAGTACTCAGATCTTCTGCAGCACTTTCATTCCGCTCAGCTCTATTTTCGTTTCCCTTCTGTTCTTCTTTAATCGCAATTACTGAAGAGTTTCCATCCGATTCATCTTTACTCTCATCCACACGCTGTACATTCGAACTCAAAGTGTTACGTATTTTCAAAGCTTTTCGTTTACGCGGTCCTTCCACATGCGAGTTTACATTCAAATCAATAGCTGAAAAATAATTTTCCAATTTTTTTTTTTTTTCCGTTATTCTCCTCCACTACAGTGTGGAAGATTCTCTGTAAGATAAATAACGAGAAAAAATTTAATCCACAATTTACATGAATATCAATGTCTTAGCTTCTTCTTTTCCTCCTTAATAGCAATGACAACTCGAATGTTCTTTGCTTTTAATAACTGGGAAATAGTAAAACATATATTATTCTTGCCAAATAGATTGCATGAGTAAAAGAATACATGTGAAAAGCATTCACTCATTTCTTAGAGAGCAGTTTTCGTGAGATCTGCATCATAGTAAATAAATTTATCTTTTTACCCTACTTAACAATCAACTTAATTTTTGATGTATTAATCGTATTGTGTTACTTTCTAGAATTTTGAAAATCGCTTATGCAAAGTATTACTTTTTGCACCATTAATTAATTTTTTCCCCAAATTCCAATTAGACAAGCAAGTTTTTTAATTAATTAGGAATGAGCAAACTTGTCAACGTCGGTCGATTTTCATCGAACACAAGCCTTTGCGACATCGAATGTCTCGGATCCTGTAAAACCGCGCACTATTCTAATCACTTATTATGATTTTCATGAACAAGGACTTAATGGTGTCCTATCAATCTTGTTGTCTACCGGAAATTGTTGACAAAACATTAGATATTCATAATAAGGGGACCATACTTTTGCATGCAGTTTGCTTTAAAAATCAATCAATGATTTCTAAGAATTTAGACATAAATATTTGTAGGGACAAAAAAAAAAAAAAAAAACCTGAAAGACCAAAATTGGCTTCACTTCCTGCACAGAAGGTCTCAAAATTCCCATTCCCTGAAGGAATTGCGTCGCTCCATCTACAATAAAACGAATCGATGGTTTAAAAAAGGAATACAAAAAAGATTTGACAATTAAACTGGACATTGTAGAAACACATTTCTTCAATTAGTTTTCTAGATTTTTTCAAAAAGGAAATTTATTCAAAAAAAGCTTCCAGATAAAAGTATAATGTGGCAGTGTTTTACTACTAAAGATTCTTGTGGCAGTTGCATTAAGATCGATCAACTGTAAGGTACTGAGAACTCAGAAAAATGGGTTAACTAAAATTTAGTCAATTATTCTGTTACTGTGGAAAAGTAAATTGCAACAATGAAAACTGCTTTGAATTTTATGTAGAAATGGATGGCTTCATTCTGGACCATAATTTGATTTCAAGAGATTTTATCAAGCAAAATGTTATTGAAAGCTTAGTGAAGTTTGTTTGAACACTCTTCAGTTATGGTCTTTTGCAGTAGATGGTTACACTGTATTTGAATTTCATCCCATCAGATATTTCAGTTCTCAACATAGATCCGAACCGCTAATAAATTTCAACGAACCGTTCGAAGAAATCGTACTTTCTGTGAATATTTGTTCATAAAACGGTGCTCTACACTGAGATCGATCACGTGTTGCATCCTATAACGACGTTGGGAAACAGAAAGTTAGTCGAATGATCCTCAACTCTTTAGTATTCTCATAAATCACCAGGAATGTGATGATTAAGAAAAATAATTTAGCTTTGATAAAGGATGCATTATAAATTAAGATTCTGCAACGGAATAAAAAACAATGTACTTCAAAAGCAGATGCCGAATCTTCCTTCGGGTGCTGGTAATTTCCAAAAGCCGAAGGCCGTTGATGCATCCAGAAAGGATAACCTAAAGACTGACTGAATGAAACTCTAAATGAAAAGTATTTTGAGCATTTTAAAACGCAGTCTCTAAAGAAAGGAAGAACTGAAGCAGTGGACAGTTCTTATAGAAATCTAAACTGGGATTATTCCACGATTTCCCAAGTCTAATTCCTTTTTGGAATTTCTTCTGAAAAATGACGAAACAACAGACTGTTCAAAGTAGAAAGAGAAAACCTTTAATTATTTTATCACAAAAAGAAAAATACTGATTTTCATTACCTAATTTGAAAAAAGTTTAATGATTTGATTTAATCTGTCTATTGTCAAAGAACCTCATCAGTTTAGGGATGGTCAGTGCATACTTATAATAAAGATAAAAGAGTAGAAGTAGAAAGTAAAAAAACTCAAAACCTCAGGACCGGAATTTAAACTAAAATTTCGACTATTACATAATGCAGTTATCAATCTAAAACAATGATTAGTAAAACACTTAGACTTATGTTGAAACAGAGTTAGAGATTTCTGACTTTTTCTCTTTCTCTGCATGCTGATAATGAATTAGCAATACTTTAGTTACAGCATTTAGTAAACAAATTTCGTTAATCTAGTCTAGGAATATGATTAAGTGGATCGTAGTTATGTGCAGTCATTCATAATTTTTCTCATCTGTTACAGTAGCCATTGAGCATTATTCCCTTCTTACGTTACGTTGCCGTTATTTAATGGTTGAAATGAAATCACTGAAGAACAGTAACTCGGTCCGGAAATTGATAGGTAAATCCAGAAACAGAATGATGAGCTCACGTGGTGGTGAGCCGACTGCATGAAAAAAGAGATTCTGCCTCCGTGAAATGATTAAGAAGAATTTTTCTTGCTATCTCGTATCTATGCTTATTATCGGAACTTCCAACGTTACTCTCTCCTTCTTTACACTCAATTCAATTCGGTCACAATTACAAAGAGAATCCGTTGGGAAATGCCATCAATGAATGAATAATTATTATCTAGCAGGAAGTGAATGGATCAAAATGCTTCCTCTTTTGCAATGGTCCATTTTGTATGTTGGTGCTTTCATCGAAAAACGGTCGCTTCACCCTAACAGGTCCTTTCTTCTCTTATTACCTCAGTGAAATCAAAAATAAGCTAGTAATTAGATCTCTAATTTGAAGTGAAAAATCGTTTATCATAAAATTGCCTCAACAGAGAATACATCTAAGCCAATTCAAAAACTATCATTTCCAGAAATTTACTCACCTCACCGCAACGATTAATTTCTACTTACTCACATTCCTCCCTTTTCGTCAGAGGAAACTTTTGTTGCATCTGTTTGCGTTTTCTCATCTCCACAACATTTCTTACTTCTACCCTCTTCACTCTTCCGTTATTATGCTGCTAATCATAAAGTAAATAATTCTTGCACAGCAGGTAACAGCGAATATTTGATTTTTGCATATTGGCGCACATTGCTACATGAAAACAAGCTGCATTCCGGAAGCCCAAATATAATTTAAGCGTTAGAAGTTCTTAACTGAAAGACTCATTACTCCCTGGAAGGAAGGGAAGATTTTGGTTCTGGACTAAATTTGCTATTTCAATTCAAGTTTTGAATGCCTATCAAATACATCCGACGATGTGATCATTCCAGTGTACTGGAATTTAAGGAAAAGAGATAATTCTGATTCAAAACTATTCCATCTTTTCTACAGTGGAGCGATATTCAGACTAACCATTCAGCCTGTCCTCTTAAAATTGTGATCAATTTTGTTCAAAATTTGAAACATTACAGGATGAAGTTGCAACAGAGAATGCACAAGAGGCGAAATTTGAAAGAGAAATTGAGCATATCTGGTAATTTGAGAGGAAAACACAGGAGGGAGACCCATGGTAGCAGCCATTTCGCGCCTAAATTTACTCGGGACGCTCTCTCTCTCTCTCTCTCTCTCTCTCTCTCTCTCTCTCTCTCTCTCTCTCTCTCTCTCTCTCTCTCTCTCTCTCTCTCTCTCTCTCTCTCTCTCTCTCTCTCTCTCTCTCTCTCTCTCTCTCTCTCTCTCTCTCTCTCTCTCTCTCTCTCTCTCTCTCTCTCTCTCTCTCTCTCTCTCTCTCTCTCTCTCTCTCTCTCTCTCTCTCTCTCTCTCTCTCTCTCTCTCTCTCTCTCTCTCTCTCTCTCTCTCTCTCTCTCTCTCTCTCTCTCTCTCTCTCTCTCTCTCTCTCTCTCTCTCTCTCTCTCTCTCTCTCTCTCTCTCTCTCTCTCTCTCTCTCTCTCTCTCTCCCTCATCACTGACTGGAAGTAATAGCTAGCTGTTACCGAGAAAGTTAGACAGGGTATCCTGGTAATTCAGAGTTGAAATTTTGGAAGCTAATCAGATTTGGAGTCGAGGAAAGGAAGTGTTGGAAATTGAGGTTTGCAAAAAATCTTACATCTGAAGCTGAGAGCAGAAAAAGTATAAGATCGAAATTCAAGTCTGAAGGTACTTCATCCAAATTATACAACTTAAAGCTGCTAAATTTATTATTTATCAAAAAGCCAATATCCATAGTTCTTAATTTTTCTAAACCTTTAATTCTTGACAAGTATTTAAATATTTATATGTTTAATATAGTAAAAAATTTTTAAAAACAGAAATTTAAATCATAATTGCTTTGGAATTGAATTTAAATTGAGACTCATTCGATTCAAGACTCAATTCAGATGTCAACTATTGAAAGTCAGAGCTTAAAAGTGGAACTGAATTTAAAGTATGCGAAAGAACTAAGACTGAAATTTGAATATGAAGGTTTTTACAAATTTTTAATTCTGATAATTCCTTTCGGGTAAATGAGAACAAGTCAGCACAAGGAAAAATAATCAATGTGTTGATAAAAGAGAACGATGCGAGTGAAACAGAAAAATGAGTAACGAAATGCAAGGAATAAACAAGAAATGCCGCAAGTAGAAGAAATAATGTTTTAATTCCGGAAGAAGCATCTTCATTAAGAGAGAAAAACAGAGAGATGTAAGTTCTCTCTCCATAAAACTTCACTGGATCTGTTAAAATTTAATTTCTATTGCAACAGGAAAAAGACTACCCGACAATTAATTTAGAAGTAAATGTTCAAATTCCTTAATATCCCAGCATTTTATATAGATGTGAGAGATACCCGAAACTACTACATTTGGCGCGAATATCTTCTGGTCGCGTAGACGGTGGCTATTGCATCACCAGTGAGTTCCTTAATACCTTTATGGGAAAGCAATGTAGTGTCCAGCAGACGACCTTTTAGCCACGAGATATTCAAATTTTGTTCCATTTAAATATTGGAAACAAAAATGGCGAATTTTATTTTCCAACTTATTTGAGAAGGAAATAGAACATTAAATAGGAAGAGAGAAATATGACTTTTAAATAAATTTTTAAAAATACTTCTAAAAAGTAAACGTTCTCATGTAAAGTAATATTTAACCTAAATTTATTGGGAGTACTGAGAAAAAGCTATGTCTTGGATACTGCTTATAAATTTAGGGATAGATAGTACTTGAATCTTCCAATCTATCATGCTGATAGCTGCTAGTGATAACTCTTCATCCATGAATGGCATTCAAAGGATGTCGTTATCAGTGACTCCATCGGGCATCCCGATATCTCTCGGGAGTACCTTCGTCCAGCAGCCACCACAACCACCACCACTGAACCCTACAGCCACCCCGCATCTGCTTTGCTGCTGTGGTAGTTGAGAGGGTTGTCGTTAAGCAAACAATCGAAAATTTGGCGCCCGAAATGGTTAGATGAATAAAAGGGGGTACGAGCGGGAAGACGGGAGAGGGAGCGCGGGCGGCAGTGGATGGGAGAGTGGGCACCGCGGAACAACAAGCAGGGAGCGGAAAGCGGGGGAGAGGATTTACCGCAATGGAGAATGGAACCCGAACCGATGATCTTGAGATGAGATGACTTGTTGCTTTGGAAAAATGCAAAACCGCTGGTGATTTGCTGGAATTAGTTCATGAGCTAAACCCAACCCAAATAGAACTGCAATTTGTCTCATTTCTCTTTTAAATTAGTCTTAAATTTCGAAAACGAAAAGTACGAGTGAAAATGTTTGGAGAGAAATATATTGCAGAATCATCAACACAAACCGTTAAAATTGTCCATTCTTCCAATTACCTCTCGCCTTTTTCAAATCGATCAATCAAAACTGCTCGGCAAACGTCTCAACTGTGGAATCGATCTAACCTGTAATATATATAGAGTACCGCGGAATATCCACCGGTGGTGCAACGCGCACATTGGATGCTAATCGTTCGCAAACAAAAATCCATTATCAATCAATAAATGCATTCTTCGGTGTTGTCTAAATTAAACCACTGCCGGTATTGAGACGAAAAGAGGAATGCCGAAAAGTGGAATGGCAAGCTTGGGGTCATGTATCAGTGAATATTCCTGGCGATAATGGAACGAAAGAGTAATGGGAGAAGAGAAGGATTAAAGAGGATTCGATGTGTGAAAGATGAGGGAGTGATGTTATGAGGGAAGATGACTCGACGATGGTGCCGAAAAGTGGGAGAAGGAAGAATTGGACTCAGTCCTTACTTCCCATCTGGAGAGCACTGTTGTTGGCGAAGAAATGAACGATAACAAGTAATTATTGCATTATTTGCAGTGTTTATAAAGCAATTATCGCTTGAAATGAGTCGACGAACGATTGGGCATCACTTACTTTAGGGCCGTCAGATGACCCACCCCCTGACCTTTCCTTCAATTTTTCGCCATCAAACTTCCCAATAAAGCGATAATTTGCCACACTGTGCAAGTTGGATAGCATTTAATATCATCAAAGTGTTTCATTTGTTATCAGCGATTGTTATCAAAAATTTTGCTAAAAAAAGAAGTTGAAATATTTGTTCAAAAATTAAAAAACAAATGGAATACAGTAATTAGCATTGAATTATGCAAAAGAGTGAATGTTGATTAAAGTGGCACAAATTAATATTTAAATTTCACAGCAAAGAATCGAGTTTAAAAAATTTTTACCATCTGGCGGAAGTGCTGACCTTTCAGAATGACTGTTCCTATATTGGCATCAAGAATAGAGCCATGTGCATTTCAAATATTATAAAATAGTTGTCAGATTAAGTAAATCCAGTTTAAAATACTTAGCTAAGCTTATTTTGAAATCATCTTTTATCGCTTAGTTTAATTTAAATTAAGCATTTCCATTCAAAGTGATAGAATTTAATGAAATGCATAATGAAATCTATTTCTCTAATATAAATTTATTCAAATAAACGTTGTTAATTGGAAAAAAAAAAAAAAAAACTAATGAATCCCTGGAAACAAAATCAAACAATTCATGCATATGAAACGTATCATTCTGAAATTTAATTATTGAAACTTCAACGTTAAAATTAAAGAAAAAAAAAAAACAAAGGAATGCAGTAGTTGTGGAGATGCGAAAATTAGTCTAATTAAGGTACAATTTCAATATTTGCATTAACGGAAGTTCCAACTTATGAACATGAAAAAGTTCTACAGAGACATCATCTATTGCTATATTCTTTGATGGTTTTGAAATAGCGATTAGGAAAGAGTTACTATCAGTGACAATTTTGAATTGAAATTTAAAAAGAAGACCAGAAAAGGAAACTCTTTTTTTTTTTTCTCAATTATGGTTTTTAAAATTGCAGCACTTTCGTTTAAGACTAATTGGCAGGAAGAGTAATGTAATGAAAGGTGTAAATAGAAAAAAAGATTGCTTGTGTCAATCATTTACCAATTCCAAAAATTATATCATTTTTTTTTCACTTTTAAAAAGCATTAGAAAATCCTGACAACAGCTGAATTGAATTTAAAAGTTGAATTTTTAGAAGAAAAAAAGAATGGTGAAGTGTAGAACAAAAATTTGTTATAATAACACTGGGAACCAAAAAAATTAAATTAATTAGAGAAATTAATTTCTGATCATAGATCCTAATGAATAATTGATTTAATGTCGTGATTCTGTGGCATTTTTGAGTGATCAAATTAAAAAATCTTATTGATACCTTGCAATGCTGTAAATTGTTGTTTACTCTTGATGTATCATATTGGTACATTTGAAAGTGCATTATCCTGCTATCGGCAAATACCGAATCTTCTCTGGGAGAAATTTCTACCAGAAAAGGCTTTTCTATCGTAAATTTATATCATAAATCAAAGCAGAATCTGATTACTGATTTATTTAGCCATGTATTTTATTTCATGACATTTTTACAATTCTATAATCTTCACCCGGAATAATTGATTACTGGAGAGCAGAGCTTTTTTATTTTTTTATTTTTTGCATTTATTGTAAAATTCAGAACTAAAAATATGATTGAAAAAGCAATTATTGTCGAATAATATTCATTCAGACTTTAGGGCTCATTCATTCATGCATTTTCAGTCCTTCATTCTCATATTCAGTTCCTTCTACATTTATTTTCCTTTGTTTTGTCGGACAGTACTTGTCACTCATTCTATCTAATCCAACTGCAAAAAAGTTTGTTATCCAAAACAAACGATCTCTTTTGTCAATCTTAAGAATGTGGCACTCCAAACTTTCCCTCTTTTTTTTTTTTTAGAGAAATTTAAATGATAATAGCACACATTTTACACATTATGATGAAGAAATCCTTTTTTTTTTTTTTTTTTTGAAAAAAAAAAACTTTCAATTCTTTCACAGAGGACACTGAGAGACTCAGATTTTCAGAGAATATATATTATGTGACAAATTTGATTGAATTATCAATGAAACAAACAATGCGAAATGAGAATATTTTACGTTATCTTATGATCACAATCTTATCCAGATGGAATTATTCATGAAAATAAATCAGAAATGGCAAATTTGACAATTATCGATTTGTCAAGAATTTAGAAAAATTTACAATCTAAATTTTAATAAAACTGGAAATCCATCCAAAATTTCGAATTTTATAGAGGCTAAATTAATTTCTAAATAAACTTTATATTACTTTTAGCTTCAAAAATTTCCAATTATATAGTGAAAAAAATAAAAATAACCGAGTAAAACAACATATATAGCAACTAATGAAACATTCAGCTAGAAGAGCAGAACTTACTTATTTCTCGAGAAACAGTTATTATTGAAAATTAAATTGAGTCAAAATCACAAAAACAGATGAAAGATAAAAATATGCCACGAGATAAATCACTTAAAAGTCTTTTAAAAATAAAGTTCGCTAGATGGTTGTGGTATTTTCGACTTCTCGCTTCCATTTCATTTATCCCTTCACAATTTTTTCTTCATTTTACCTGAAAAAAAAAAAAACATGTAGATTGAAAAGAAAAGCATTTTGGCATAACACAAAGGCAATAGCCTTACTCATGCTAAAGTAATAACAAGTTGTCGCGACTGTCGTCTTACTTTCCGGATATTTACAACTGTTCATTGATTTGAAAGTTTGAAATTTATAGATCCACTAAAAATTCCCACTGAATAAATATTCAAAAAATTTTCTCAAGTGAAATGGAAAAGTTATTTACTGATTAATTTATTAAAAGATGCATTCATTGCCTCACTAAAATTTCACAACAGAGGTGATCCAAATCAAATGATTTATTAATTGCGAGCGGGAAGTTCTTACGATACTTCTGACCTAGGACAGATAGATACATGCTTACATGCTATCATCATCATCACCAGGACACTTGACGGCCTAGATGTGACAAGATCTGGTTTTGAGTGATTGATTGCTTTCAAGGATAATGTCAGAAGATTGTCACTTTAGATGCATTCCATCAGTTCCTATTTTTCCTTTCTTTTTTTTTTCTAATTAAGGTATAACTTTTTAAATTCCTGATTGAAAAATACATTTAGATAGTCCCTCATATTGCGGAATAATTAGAATTAAAATACGTCATCATCAATTGACCGTTGATGAAGAGTCGTAAACAACAAACAAAAATGTTGTTTTGGAATAGTTGCCAATTCACCTGTGGGTTTCGGAGTTGGAGTGCGATTTTTAATTGATATCGTTGATGGCCTATGACCTGCTGATATCAATGAACATTTGGACAGCGATGAATTTGAACTTATTCTTACTGGAAAAGAGTGAAAACTGAAGAAGTTAGGCGATAATAATAATAATAATAATAATAATAATAATAATAATAATAATAATAATAATAATAATAACTTTCAAGCAGTACCAATTGTGGAAGCGATAAAATATTCATAGCAATTTTCAAATTTCACTAACCTTTCATTTTTGTTGCTCCTAACATTTCAGTTGTTGCTACTGTGGCAGTAGCAGCTGGTGAAACAGAAGGAGAAGTAAAGTTTGCTTTTGCACATGGTGATAAGTTGTTGCCTGTTCCAAGAGGTAAATTTCCACCTGTCTCAACACCTTTCCTCACTACTCTACAAAGCAGAAAAGTAGTATAGGGAAAAGTTTTAAATGTTTACTGAAAAAAAAGTCTGGAAATCAAATTAGCCAAAAGCTATAAAATTTAGGAAGTACTGGAATGGAATAGAAATTTTGTGCTACTAAAAGACTTATTGAATTAATAAAATATGAAGAAATGACAAATTTACAACAGTTGGTCTAATTTAGGAAAGAGTTCAGGCTAAAACTGCCATCATTATTTGATTATTTTTAATTCGGGAAGTGCATATTATTCCCGAAACATATTATTAATTAGTTCCTCAGAATGAAGTTGATGCCACCAACTTCACTAATGAAAAGAAAACCCTTAAATGAAAAAAAACAATTTCATTATAGTTTTTACAGTTAATTATCGCTTTTCCTCAGAGATTTCTAATTCCGCAAGATGATAATGTGGTAATCGAGTAAAAAATAAAAGCTTTTTTCAAAGTCAGAGGTCATGTTAATATTTTTATATAATTCTTACTTTGTTCCTTTGATTTTATCTTCCTGTGATGTATTTCCAAGTAATGGCTAAAACGAAAAGTTTACACATGGAACGAAATATATATAAATTTAAGCTGATCTGATCTTAAATTATCAATTTCTCGAAGACAAAGAAAATTCTCCTCAAAATCAATTTAGAACTAATTTGAAAATTAAAATAAAATGAAACCTTGTTCTGAGACGGGACACCGGACAAGCTTTTTTTCCGCTGTTTACTTCCCTTTCGTTTGTTTCTTTTTATATCAACACTTCTTGAACTTCGTAGTGCCACAACTTTTGTTGACTTAAAAAAAAAAAAAAAAGAAGAAGCATTTTCATTATTAAAATTTATGTATTCCATATATAAATATGTGCAACGATTCGATTTAAAGCTCAATAAACAATTTAAACTCATTTCTTTGACTGCTTCAAATTAACAAATTCATAAGGTGCATTTAAAATTATTAAAAAATCATTAATGAAATTTGATAATATTTCTGAACAATCAGTTCGATTTTCGAAATTTTAGAAAAAATAAATAAATAAACCGTTGTAGAAGCATCTTCAGATTCTTTTTTTATTTCTCCGGTAGCAGTGGTCACAAATTTTGTATAACCATACAAAAGTGGAGTAAAAATATTCAGTGCTGCCACATATTCCTGTAGTAAAACTATTCTTTTAATTTGGAAAATTTTGCAATTTTTTTTTTCCTAAAACAAAAATTTATTTAATGAATGAGGCTAATTCGAAAATTATACAAGCTTATGCTACATCCATCGTTTAAATGATGATTAGTTACGATTGCCATGCTTGAACAGAAATAATAAAGTCTGGAATTCGAAAAAAAAAAAGAAAGAAATTTTCTAATTTTCAATTATACTCGTAGATTAAGGTTGAATTGTTTGATCAATCAGTGCCATCAGTAACTGAAAGTGATCAAATAATTGCAATTATCGCTAATCAGTTTCAAATTTCATTTTGAAACTTTCCGCGCAGGTAACAACATACCTTACTATCTTCCAGTTCATCCATCGATTGGATCAATTTACCACTCAATGTGTATAATTTTCCGGCAGTCTGTTTAAAATCAATTTTCTCTTTTATGCTATCCAAAAATGCTTGTACACTTTCAAATTGATCCGTACTGATAACAACCTGCCAGTAAAGTTGTTTGTTTTTTTTTTACTAATTAATTATTTCAATTTTTTCCCAAATTTTTTCAAATTCTTTTGCCAAGTTCTTTGTGATTTCGTTATTCATTACTTTCCCAAAAACAATTTCCAAAAAAAAACTATTCAGTAGAAATCATTCAAATAACTATTTAAACACTTGTGCAAAATATGCAACTTTGTTTAAAATTTAAAGAAATAAATATTTAAAAAAGTTAGAAGGAACCTTACTTTAAGTCCTTTAAATGAGACATCACCATTTTTGTAAATTTTAACTCTTTTCTTGCTATTTGCTTCTTCCATGGATGATTGATGATGTGGCTTAACTTCCGGCTGAAGAAAAGATAGACTGATCCGGAATAAAAGAAAGGAAGGAAGTGGACAGAAATAGTGATCCCATTTCAGGCTAACTTCATCTGTGTAATACTTCAAAATACTGATAATTTTGTTGACAAGTAACATTTTTCTTTTCTTTTTCCTGTTGCTTGCTAATTACACGCATTTTCCTGTGCTTCATGCGTGTACTTCACGTGTCTCTACGTGTTATTGGGATTAACTTTCCACTGGTCACTGGAAAAGAAGAAAAATAGTAAGAAATTTTGGATTGGACAAAAAAGGAAGCAAAAAAAAGAAAGTTCAAACTTTTGGTAATTGTGATGAATTGTTGGGGATTTCGGTAGCATTTTGATGAAATCCTTTGGAATCTTTTCTTGTTTTCATACCTATTTCATACGAGAGTTAAATTAATTACTCTCAATGGTTAGGATAGAAATTTGCAATAAATAAATTTATGTTGCCTCTAATCATGATTGATAATATTTTACTATATATGATGTCATAACTATCACATATGGTAGTTATTTTACTAGAAATAATTATGATTAATGTTAGGCTGCGATAAGCACGATTACATGTGATTCTGTTATAGAGGTACGAAATGGAAGCTTATTTCATTAACCAACTCTATTATTTGCTGTAAAAAGTATTTCTTTGCCTTAGAAACGGAAAATTCTCTTTTCTCTTTTCTCTTTCTCCTCTCTCCCTCTCTCTCTCTCTCGATCTATTCAAGAAAATTTTTATCCTTTAAACAAAGTGAAATTGATAGAAAATGGAAGGAACACGATAAACTGTGTTGGAAATTGAAAAGACTCTACTAACAGTTTTTGGTTGGATCAAAAAATAATAAATAAATAAATATTTATAGTTTTGGAATTCACTAGAAAATAGTGGCACGCAAATATGTCGCATGTTTATAATGCTTGGAAATGATTATGTTTGATGAAGTTTTTTAAGCAAAAAGTTTTCCTAGAAGAAACAAGCAATGAGCTGAATTACCCTATTTTCCTGGCTATAATTTAATTTTCACTCTTCAGTTTTTTTGAGGCTATTTAATTACTAGGCTCGAGTCCAATTTGATTAGTAATAAATGAAAGAAAAAAAAAACCCTTATGATTTTAAATTAAATGATTGAAAATTTTTACTGATTTAAAGCAGTTATTAAATGTTTCTGCTTTTAAAAGACTTCCGTTTTCTTTTTATCAAGAATTTCACATTTCGAAAGAAAAAATTTTATGTGCAATTCTAAAAAAAAAAAAAACCTTGGAACAAAACAGTAGGCATAATACGTTAATTGCACAGAAACCTGCACCACACTTTAAAAAATCATTCAAACTTTCTTAGTTGATATTTCAACTACGATACGAAAGGGACAGGGAAGGAGAAATTGAATCAGACTGAATGACACTACTAGATATGTCCGTATATTGATAAAATGGTTTCCGGATTTCTGTATGACAGCATGGATGTACCTCATTACCAAGAAGCAGATAATTTTGGGACTAAGTAGAAATTTCCGATAATTTCTAATAAATAAAGAAAGAGAAAAAATTAATGGATAAAATCTCTCGAATTATAGAATTCATTTCTTGTACTTCTTAGTAATGTATTCACTCAAGGTGCAGCAAAAATTTTTAGTTTATAGTCGATTCAAAAAAGAATAATTTCGGTATGCTTGGATCACTAGCAGAAGTTCAGTTTACACACACATAACTTCCAATTCTAATAATGAATTTGATTTTTTTTTAGGTTTCTTCTCCTCTTAAAATAAATTGCCAATTTAAAATGATTTAGGAAATTCAAAGAAATAATAGTGAAAGATGAAACCATAAAAACAAATGATGATAATAAAGGAGAAATGTCCACATCAAAAGTATGCTTTTCCGATTTCCAGGAACTTTTTGAGTAATTAAAAAGAATATCAATTGCTACTCGGTTCATTAACAAAAATTTAACAGAAAAAAAGAAACTTGTCGTAAGTGGAATATGCTCAAGTAAAATATTAAGGTTACAAGCAAAAAAAAGCATCGAAATTTTGATGTATTATACACAAATAAATAAATAAGCATTTTATACGTATGCAGAGTTTATCCCAGAATTATTAAATTTTAAAAATGGATAAATGAACATAATTAAAATTCCTTTAGCAACGCAATCCTAAACATGAATGTCTTTTGATGTGGGTGAAATACATTAGGAAGACTTTCATTTTATTCCTTTGTCATATTTATTATGCATTAATTGAATTTTATCAAAATCGACAAATAATACTCGTCAACTGAATTGAGCACTGGGGAGAAGAGTAACAAATCAAACCTAATAAAGTTAAAGTAATCTCCTAAAAACGACTGATAACTGAACTTTTATGTACTGACAAATCCACGCAAATAGTATCTAGAAGGTTTTTTTAATCTCACTCCAGTTCTCTTGTCCTCTAAAATATTCAAGTTGTAGACGAAAATCCTTAATTCTTACAAAAGGGAAGAAAGAATGCCGTTAAATCCTTTAATGTCCAGTTAATCACATCAAACTCAACTTTTTTTTTCCAAAATAAGCTGTTTTTATCGAGAGTACTTAATAAAATTGCGAGATCTATTTAACATCTATGTTCTCCATAATGAAAAATTGCAAAGCAAAAATATAATATGCAAAAGAGAATTAAACTTATACTGTGCATGTTGCCAAGACAACAATTAAATATTTTAAGAGCGTAACATAACTAATAGACAAAAACGTGCACCTGCTTCCTTCAAAAAAAAAAAAAAAAAAAAAAAAAAAAGCCAAAGATATGGAAATATCTCATGAGATCAAGTAAAACTTAATTTTAAAATTATTCAGAATAACTCGCAAGCTCATTCTTGTAAGAGTTGTGGCGAAGCTAATGCAATGCTTCACGAGTCATAACAGTTGTTATTTGTAAACAAGATTTCGTGATCAAAATGTCCTAAAATTAAAACAGAAAAAAAAAGTATGCCTATAACAGACAAGCATTCATAAAGTACAAAAAAAAAAAAGAAAAAAATAGAATACAATGCATAAAGAATTCATTCCTATTAATACTTCAGTATAAAAAGACCGGTCATATATTCTCCATGTTACTAAACACCTGTTGAGCCGAATCCACTCGTACCACGTTCACTTTTTTCTACTGACTCAACCTCGACGAATTCGCAGTGCGAAATTTTCTCACATATCAATTGAGCTATTCGATCACCTTTCCTTATCTAAAAATTTTCATTTCCATCATGAATAATAGAATAGTTTTGCTCTGATGTTATGGCAACGCTTGAAGAAACCACTCTTTCTTTTTGACATTATTTTCAAGAAAAGAAAAGAATTTACTTGGAAATCTTCGGTGCCAAAATTGAAAAGCACCACACTGAGATGACCCCTGTAATCCGAATCAACAACTCCCGCACCTACATCAATGAATTTCCTTGAGGCGAGACCCGAGCGTGGCGCTATCCTACCATAATATCCATGTGGAAGTTGCACTTGAAGATCCGTCCCAATACAAGTTTTACCTATAAAAGGATTATTTTAAATACGGGGTTTCAAGGATCATTTTGGAAGCAAGTAGGAAAAAACTTATACCAATCATTAACTGGTAACTGATAAATGATATAAAAGACCAGATTACAAAAACCTGCAAAGACCAAAAACTTTAATAAAAAAAATTACCTTTTGCGGGAACCACACAATCATAGGCACTATACAGATCAGCTCCCGCTGCCCATTCTGATCCATAAGTTGGGACGTGAGCATTTTCTGACAGCTTTTTGAAATAAATACGTTTCTTTTCCGTTTCCATGGAAGAAATAATCTGAATGCAACAAATGAACCATCAATGCAGCGAAACTAACTAAAAATTTCAAACCAATTTCTTACTAAACTGACCTGTATGATTCTTGGATCGATCCTCTGTGAGGCAAAAATATTCCTAGCAACAATAACAACTACTTTGTTATAGTATGCTCCAAAAGATTTTAATCGTTTTTATTCATTATTATAGACAAATTAGACAACTGAAAGTCAAATAGGTACTGAACCAAGAATTTAAATCAAATAACAAGCGTCAAAAAAAAATCTTACCTCTGGAATTATCGCCTTGATATCCTTAACAATGTCCACTTTCTGTTTTTTTGTTGATGCCACATCTCCTATCTCTTGTACGACATTCTCGAACGACATTATATTACTATTTTCCGACATGATAGATTTCGAAAAGCTGCAAAAATTTCACAGAGCAAAATTAGCTAAATATCGCAGCTGCCAGAAAGCCTTGCGAAACTTCAGCTAATTGATAATATATGTCAAGGAAAAGCTGAGGATGCTACCTTTGCACAAAGCATGGTAAATCAAACAATCTCAAAGTAGCCGAACACACCAATAAAACAACGTGTCAACATTCCCACTCATAAGTGTCTGGCGCGGTAAATATGTCCAAGCACCTGCCAATTTTGATTATTACAAACTCCAAAAGGTCATTGTCCCTAAAGTTCCTTACAGTTGCAAAATTCCTCAATCTACACTGTTAGCTTCGGAACTTTCAGTCAGAAAATTCGGTCTTTTCAGACCTTTCAGATGCTCCGCACAGAACACTAAATAAAAGACAAGTCATCCTTCACATCATTACACACCCATCAATTTAACGACCGTCTAAGCGCTGACGCAGTAACACGTACGTCAAGAGCGCACGCACGCAAACCCACGTACACCACCAGTACTCGGAAGAAACCAAAACAGAGCTTACTTTGCAACTGCGCACCCATTGTGAAAAGTGAAATCCATCCGTCTATAAATTTTGTAATAAACAAGTGTGAATATTATTATTAATTACGACTAATTATTATAGAAAACCTTACACATCATAAATAGTTTTTCCACCCTTTTAACGACCCAAAAATAAAATATTAGATTGAAACTTCTGTGTAATTAATGACTTAAAAACTTCCTTTGAAAAGATTACATTAAAAACAGTTTCTTAGCGAAAATTTTTTAAAATAAAAAACCAAATGCTCCAATTTTCAAATAATGAAAAATAATTAACATTTTGCGCTAATTTCCATGATCTTTTTTGTCATTTTCATCATGCAATGCAATTCGGATTTCAGAAGATATACGTTTTAATCGAAATGGAATTTCGATTTAAGCAGAAAACATACAAAAATACATTGTGAAACATCGGTGTAACTAATAATTAGCAGCTTGCTGTTACCTTTTTAATTAATTATCTACATCATTTTAAGCTAAATTATTTTGACCATTCGGTTCTTAGTTGATCCTAGCGAAGTACAAAATTTTAAAAACTTGAAAGACACGCTTATGATTAAGTAAGTAATCAGTGTTTATTGCTATTATCACTGTAAAAGGAAATCTAAGGCATCATTAGATTATTTGCTTATCAAAAAGAGAACAAAAGATGAATGACTGACTGCATTAACGAGAATGAACTCGAAAAACTTTTAGCAAGTTGTTTTTTGCCGCAAGAAGATAGCAGATGGAAATATGCTGATCAAGTAGGTTTAGCCTCTTATCACTTTTCAAATTTTTTGAATAAAGTAACTTTAGCTTAAAGTTTCGGCAAACAAATTGATATATCTGCCGATAAAGCGGAGACTATTTGGAAAATGGACTAAATGAATAAAATCTTAGGTAGTGCCGTTGGATCTAAAGTTTGAAAATAAAGCTTTGATTCGATTCATTAGTACTTGATTTGATGCCAATCAACAGCCACCATCAAAACAGCCCTATGATGAAAGCTTACTTGGCTTCTTTTTACCCAACTGAAACCAACCATGCTTACTTAGCTCCCGAAATAAGAAACAACTCATTAAATCAATATTTTCAACTTTTTTTTTTTTAATTTCATTGGATTTGTATTGAACATTGCTGACCTACATGGAATTCATTTTTCTTTAAATCAGTACTAGAATTCCTGCTACTGAATCGTACAAAAATTTTATCGAAATAAATTTACTTATTCTATTTCCAATGTGGAATTGGTTTCAAAATTCATCTTCCCAAAAAACAGCTAGCATTAAATTTTTGCATAAAATTGCACTTTTCTGACATATTTTCAATTTTCAATACTATAATATCTCAATCTTTTCTTATCATTTTCCTACAAATGATAGTTTCTCTAATCAATCCCAAACATCTCAGTGATACTTTTTATCATTTATCATAGTCGATATTTCGTTTGAGTCTATTTTGCAATACTGCTTTAGGCGAAAAGGAATATTACCTATATCCATCTATCTGAGATGAAGCATTTTCCATGGATAATTTCGTTGAGATCCGACTGGATTAAATAAAAATGCATATCATTTTTAAAGGCGGACACATTTAGCTTTCTTATTACTACAGTGAGACTTAGGCTCTTCCAATATTTGGTTATCTCATCTTCTTCTAAAGCTTAAATAAATATTCAGCTCTTTGTACACGCCTACTATATTCATACTCTTAAGATATCATTTCATTTATTTCCTTAAATTTTTAAATTTGAAACTTTTTTTGTTAGCTAGCTTATTTACTAGATGCATGTTTATTTATTTTTGTCCAGTTCATTGCCTTATTTACTTTGCTTAATCTTTTTTTTTTTTTTTCAATTATTGTTTGCTTATTTGCATAATGAATTAGTAGTGTTTTATTTAAAATCAGTTCATTTATTTTGCATTATTCATATAAAAAATTTTGTTTGCTTTTCATTCGCATTCTGGCAAGCATGCTTAAAAGCAAAAATTGACACCATTGATTTAACTCTAATTTACTATTAAAAAAATAGAAATTTTGAAAAATGTTGATAAGATTTTTTTTTGAAACTATATAAGTTTAAGCTTTACAGTTGAGCCAATATGAGCCTGCACATCCGTACCTAAATATAAACTGAATGAAATTTGTATCAGTTCTTTGATTGGAAATATTGATAATGTGAAATGTAAACATTTCTATACTATTAATTATAAATTTTAATGCAAATGTTTCGTAATTGTTATGAAATTTTAGAGAAACTTTTAAATCAATTTCTGGCTATCTTTCAATAATTGATTGTTAAAACATAGCTAATAAATTTTTAACATTTAAAGATAATTAATCAGAAACTAATCAGAAGCCTAAAATGCCGTAACATATTGTTGCAGAAGTCCTTTGACCCACAAGTTTACAAACTCCAATATTATTAACCATTGATAGCACCTCATTTACAGTTTCAAAATTTTTTCATTTCTTCAGAAAACATTACATTTTTATATCCTACCTGAAATTAAAGAAATAACTCTTAAAGATATCCATTGGTTTTCAGAATTTGCTTAAAATTAACAGCCATATTTCAATCTCCCATGAGATAACGCTCTCTGTGAGATGAAGTAATGAATAAATCTCCAATTCATTCAATGAAATATATTTCAAAATATCCTTTATACAATTGATTTTCCATTTAATTTTATTTCGCTTACTTAATAGCATTATTATTACCAATATCATAATCATCAAACTTATTGCTTTTTACTGATTAAATGGTTCTTGTTGGGAAGTTATGAAATAATATTCAAATAACTGTAAAAAAAAAAAAAAAAAAAAACTGAATTATAAGAGATCAGTTAAGGAAAATTATTTCGCTAAGAAATCCTTCTTAACTGATATAAGCCATAGCAGTAGCGATAATCTTTATCAGTGTTATCATTTCATGATAATTCATGTAGATGCCTGCATTCACTTGTAAACTAACATTGCAAGATATTGTCAGGTCGAACTAACTTATGCTGAGTTAAAAATGACTCAAACTGAATCTCTGAAGTTTGGTAAAATTCGAAAAACGGAAACAGACAAGTGATTGCGAAGTGATGCTCGAATTAATAATAACTGTACTATTTCTGACAAATTGTACTGCAACAAGACGTGTACCGCACTGTGTGCTTAAATGTAAAGATGCTCACATGCAACAGGTATATCATTCATATTTCAGTTTAAAGGGCTAAAATAATTTCTTTTCTTTTTTGGACAGACAAAATTAGCACTCTTTTCCATCGGATGATCGAGTAAAGGCTACCAATGAAGACGACATACGATCTCTGTCAACTGATAAATTTTAATCAGTTAGAAAAATTTATCCATTCCCAAAGTTTCTTTCTTTACCTGTACCTTTCTTTTGTAAAGATGGAAAAAGAATGGTCATTGGATTTCGCATTTCCATTACTGTCTTTGTTGAAAGCTACCGGTAACGAAACGGCTGCACATAACCGAGCTGTTGCAATCTGCAGGTAAACAGTTAATTCCATTTGTTGTGTTATTGCAATTTCTTTTTTCACATAAGAAATTGTGAAATTCATTTGAGGTATTTTTATTTTACAGTAGTTTCACAGTACCATTCTACTGCAATTATCCTTGCATTTTACAGTACACATTGTTGTTTGGTTGGTATACATTCGAAAGGAAAGTTTACTTCAGAATCGGATTTTTACACATCAAGGAGCTTTTTTGCTTTCTTTTCTTAAGCTATCCTAAACAGTGCGAAAGAAGAACAAAATTAGATTTTCTGTAGTTGTAAATATGCAACAAATTGTGCGACTTGTAATTAATTTTACCAGATGAGCAAACCTCTCATTAAATCTTACTTAATTGACAGTTCAGCGATAAATTTATTCGACATGTTTGCCTTTTATGGTAGAACTGAACAAATTTTCTTGTACTTCAAGTTTCCATTGCAAAATAGACACAAGCAAGTTTGAAATTCTGATTGATTTAATTGCTTTTTAGCGAAGATTATCAATTCTCAATATATTTAAATATTTTAATAGCTCAAAAAAAAAAAGTCCAAACGAACTTTTTCAAAATGGGAAAAAGACACAAGAAGTTGGAGGGGAATTTCAATTTAAAACAATTTGGCACACTTCTCGATGGCTATCTGGAGAAAAGCAATGTTGTTGTTTGTGGGCTTCCCACCGCGATTGCAGCAATTATAACCTCTTTACCTTAAGAGAAGTGGATAGATTTACCTTTGGATAAAGATAAGACTGAAAGCGGATGAGTCCTTCTATCTGTGAGCTTATCATATCAATCATCCTCGATAATTAGGCGCCATCATTTGTCTACCTAAAGCTTAATCTAAATCTCATTTCCATCATCCCCAAATGGAATGGAAAGTGAGCAAGTTGTTTTGGTGATAAGATGACAATTCTAAATTAAATTTTGTTGTTTGTTAACATGGAAATAAGTGAGAAAACCATTCTTGCATGTCTATTCCCCGAGGTAATATACTTTTATCAGGATGGAATGCACAATTTAATCATATATATCCACTCAAGTAACTGCGAGGAAGGGATGATGATCTATTCTGAAGGGGTGAAATGGAAATTTTATCAAATTTCATTTATTACAAGATGTTGTTTTTGATTAAGCACAGATGAGAAAATATTTTATTCATCTTAAAACAAACATTCCCTGCATAAAAATGTTACAAATTCATATTAGAAATCTTTCGGTAGCAAAGTTTTTTTCTTTTTTCTTCAATGAACAAAAGGATATTTTCAGTTTTGTTTTGTTTCAAATTATTTCAAATAATTCCTTGAAAGTTTCTTCCTAAATGATCTTAAATGATACTAATAGTATTAATTAGGAGATTCGGCTTTTTTAAAACTTCATCAAAAATTAAACTTCGTATTCAAATTAAATTTCGTATTCAAATTTATAACATTGTGGTCACAAATCGAAGTGCTCCATTCAGGTAATTAAAATTAGACACAAAAATAATTTAATCCCTTTTTGTTGACATAATTATGATGATCTTTTCCATTCATTTAAGACATAATTACGATGATTGCAAAAGCCGAACAGTTTTCTCAGAATTAGATCATTTCCCATCAATACTTCTTTCTTCATTTATATCGCAATATTACTAATCCATAAATTGGTCTAGCTCTTGCGCTCTCTTCTGTTAGTGCAGTGACATTTAGTGTAGCGTGAAATCGGTAATGGAAGAGGGTGACAAATGTATCATAATTTATGGACCTCATTCAATAGCAGTAGTTTGCCTTGTCATCTTTGAAGAATGCGAAAAGATGAAGTACTTATGGCACCATCCAAGCAATCATTCTTGAAAAACAAAAAAGCAACGATAATGACTTGAGTACTTAAAAAAGAGTACAGTCACAAGAATATGCGATAATTGACAACAATCCTTAAGTGATAATCGCTTTAGAAGTTTCGCAGTGGATATGTGATAATTGACATCTTATCACAAATTGCTCATGCAGTCCTGGGACCATAAACGATAATAATGTTCTGGCGTTAATTGCAACAATTAGTGATGAGGGCTTTTGAAAACAAAACTCTTTGATAAAAAAAAAAAAAGGAAAATAAATAAATGACTCTGTATTTCGGGGGAGTTTTTAAAAACTCTTCTGTTTTCCTTAAAGAAAAATAAAATTAAAGTGTGAATTTCATTAATTAATTGGAAATTGAAATTTGTTATTTGCAATTTAAATGGTTGCCACCACTTACGCTAACTAATTACGTCCATCAGTAACCCATTGAATCGCCATTACTTTAATATATTTTATTAGCAACTTAGTGACTGGTAAATGGTTGAAAAATCAACTTCTCGGAATATTTCCTTGAAATACCAAAATATCACCATCGCTGTTTACTTTTATTTTCAATATCAAAGTTACTTTTGTGCCTTAATTTCAACTTTTTCAAAGAAGGAAATTTGCCGAAGCCAGCGCAAATAATTCCAAATAATTTAGAAGTAATGAGCTGCTGATCGAATGTCTTGCTGGATGCAATCAGACAAATGAGCGGAAAATCTTGGAACTAGGACTTTTGCCCTGGCGTGAAATATGCTTTAATTTGCATGGTATATTTTGACTTCGTTTACATTTCATATACAATTTTCATAATGAAATCCAACTCTTTTTTCATTTTTCATTCAAAAAGAAAAAAATTTTTTGCATATTTTCATATTTCGAATGCTGCTCGCTCATTTCATTCACCTTAATTTCAGCTCATTTCAAATTTTATCTGTTGCTAAACTCGAACAATGTTAGAAAAATCATCGATCTCATATTTGTAAAATTAAAACACCAGTTTAGATGGTGTTTTTTTTTTTTTTTTTTTTTTTAGTAAGTGAACTTGCTTTTCACTCCATTCTTAATCTAAAAGATCATCGATTCCCAGAATTATCTCTAAATGATCATCGATTCTCAAAATTATCTTTCGTCATGCATTTCAAAACAAATTAAATTTATGAAAAAAATAAAGAAGTACACTAAAAATAACTTTTAGGCTTAATGAGATTTCAACCAGTTATTACTCATTCCTTCCAATCATGATCCTATTTCTACTAATTTAATTAAGAAAATTCTGCTCAAATCATACAGTAGTATGAGAATGCATTTCAAATTGCGAAATATTCCGGATTCTATTTAATTACCTTCAGACAAATGTATAAAGCAGAAATAAGCAATAATATTATTAATTAAAGGAAAACAAAAAATGAATTTAAAAAATATACAGAAATAAGATTTGACAATAAGGCTAAGGTAAAGATAAACAAAAGAAAAAAATGATTAAATAAATGAACAGATAAAGTAAAAAAAGAAAGTTTCCAGTACTTCAAGCACAATTTCCCTGTTGGCGACTAAATATCAACAATTTAACATCAAACTGCCAAAAAGAAGGTTATGAAATTCGAGAACATATCAGACTTCTGACAAATAATCAGTCACCATCAGCACTTCAGCGAGTATGCTTGTCAGTTAATTTTTGACTTGTATTTTTCATTATTATAAGTAATTAATTATGTAATTATCCTTCATCTGATCTAATTTTCCGCTTCTTGAACAGCAAAAGAAAAAATTGACTGAGAAAGTTCAGTTTGTAACTGCATATTATGATTATTTCAGAAGTTTGGATAGATTTGCTGAATGCAGCGTACGAAATTATGGACATTTCTGTGGATACAGCAGTGAAAGTGTAATTTGAAAAAAAAAAAAAATTTATATTTATTAATTACATCTAAGAGGGTGACAGATGAGGGTGACATCTGATGATCATTCCACGAGATCTTTGTTTTAGATACAGCTGCAAATTAGCATCCTTTGTTTGATGAACGGATACTTTTATTTGGTACTTTGGTGTATGCTTGTGATAAGATCCTCTGATGAACAATCAATCACCCATGAAATTTCACTTTAAAACGATAATTCAAGAAAATTATCACAACATCACCCTTCAGATTATCAAATCATATACAATTCTTCCTCATTTTTTTTTTGCCAAGTTCAATTTTTCAGTTCATCGATCGATTATTTTGGATCAGTCGCAGTGCAATCTATGACATGTTGAAGATTAAATGGCCCGTTCTGCCACCATCTTGTAACATTAATTTTTCAAGACGTGAACTAAGCACCTTGAAATCAATTTATATTCACAATCAACAGGCCAACTGTAAAATATACAAGTTACTGATTGTCTGTCTCATATTGCTTTCTTTCTCAATAAAAAGGCACTAATTGCTTGTTATTTGCTACTGTAAAACTTGCAAATTTTTACCCATTTTAGTCAAACTATTGAAGAAGCATGCTAACCAAAGATCATTGTTTAAAATTGTAAAAAATTAGTGAAAAAAAATGAACTCTATTCAAGGGAAATTATTCATTGCTAAGAAACTTTCGCATGCGTCATAAAACTTTCACATATCAGTTCATTCAAATTTTCTTTGAAATATTAAAAAATTGTTCCTTTTCAGAAATATATATTGATGTCAGATAGCAAAAGAAACTTTACTTACATAATATAATTTTTCAAGAAATGAAAATTTCGGTCTTAAAAAAAATTGAAATTCATAGGATTTTTATGGGTTTTTATACTTTCAATATCTTTTTGTCCTACCAGGTATCTGATATCTCTTAAGAAATAACTTCTACACTTCTCGTGTGAGTTATTTATGACTCGTAAACTTTGCTATTTTTTTCTGCGAGATACTGGAAGTTCCACACCTTTTGTTGATGACAGGTAAGTTTTAAATTTAACTTCACTTCACATTCATTCATTCGGCTCATCAGTTTGTGGTTCAATTTTCATATGATCCAGAAAGTATACAAATGTATTTTTAATTTATAGCATTAACTTCCGATGCTGACGAGATAATATTCCGTGAAAACAAACAGACGATAATTTCAGACTGTTGAGGAAAAAGGAAAAAATTCAGTTTGTACAGGAGGAATTTTCTTTTTTGCTTACCTTTTCATACTGAATGGAATAATAAATTTGACCAATGGCTCTTTCGTAAAAACACAATTTAACGTACGCTTTCTTCTCACATAAATAATCAAAGTTTCACGTCGGTAAACATCACAGAACATATGCAAGGTCAATGAGATTCAAATAATTCGTTGAAAATTCAATTCACTCACATATTCGTAGGTATTTTTGAGAGAGAAACGAAAAAAGGAGCCAAATGCTTTAATTAACAAAGATTTTCTTGGCACCTTTTAGTCATTAACCATCGAACTTTTTCAACCATTTACAGTAAAAATAATTACTATTTCCTTTTTTCTGTTACTAATTTCCCATTCAAAATTTTAAGAAAAAAGAAACATGCGGAGCTCTCTTCATTGCATTATTGTCCTCCATCCTTCTTGAGCTTTACTTGATAGTATTAGATAAGCACATTTAACTTTTAAATTTCATTAATTTTAGATAAATTTTGAAAATGCATTATTTTTCATTGTTTCATAGAAATTCAAATATGAAATCCTTCCAAAACTAATTTTTCAAATTTGTATAACAACCCAACTAGTTGAGACTGATAAATTAAAGTCATAAACCCTTTTATTCTTTCAGAATTCCAAAACTCTGGGAGGACTAAAAGTTTTGAAGTCCTAAATAGTNACAACCCAACTAGTTGAGACTGATAAATTTAAGTCATAAACCCTTTTATCCTTTCAGAATTCCAAAACTCTGGGAGGACTAAAAGTTTTGAAGTCCTAAATAGTTCTCGAATCTTTCATTTTCACTAACTGCACCAAGTTTACATTGTTATCCTGTTGACGTTTTGAAACTTCAACAGTTGAAAAGAAATTTTAAAGTTTTGGGTCAAAGGGATGATTTAAAAATTATAGACAAAATTATATTTTAACTAAAAATTAGTATATGGAGTAGTAATATTAGCCTTGAGTTTCAATTTGTTTTAAACACTCTAACAATGAGATTTTTTCAAAATCATAGACCAAATATTTCTTAGACTGTTCTCTTGGCCTCTTCTATACTTCTCAGATAAAATACCTGGAAAGAAAAATTTCAATAAATTTTAATTAATCGGTTCAGTTTCATTATAACTGGCATTTTTCGCATTCTTGAAAAACCCTTTCCATTTATTTATTTACCTGTACCTCTTTTACCTCTGTGCAAAACATAATTGAAATAACAAATAAGTTATTAATTATAATAACTGTCAATCCTAGCAATTATGAATTGTCGTACTTCAATTTCACTTTCTCTTTTTAATTTTTAAACTTCTTAAGTTTCATTTTTGGATATTTCTTTCTATCTGTAATGAACAGATATTCTTATACACTTCACAGATATCTTCTCGATGCCACTGTAATTATCATCATGTTTATTTCTCTTATCATAAATGTCACCTTATCATTATATCAGCATACAAACTACTTTTCATTCCCGCTTATTTCGTTTATAATTTCATTCATCGTATAAATTAATTACTTCCCAGAAGATTACGTTAAATTTAGGATAAATCATTATAAAATGAAAAAAGCAACTCAAAAATGGAAGGAAGATTATTTAATGTCATTGGCCAGTGGGGTCAGATCATTCACCGCCCAGAACTGTGCCAGAAAGTAGAGAATTCATCAGTGTATAAATCACACATTTCAGTCTTACTCTTGCTAGGATCACGAATCCGAGGTCAGTTAATTATACCTGTCAATTTACACGCCTTCTCGTTCCTCTACCTTCATTGCAGTAACAAATCTAGAAGTGTGACGAACTGGTCAACTAAAAACTAAAAACCATAGGTCTCTCAAATTCAACTCGATCACGGCCTGAGGTAACTTTTTAATTTGTTCTGATCGGTAATAAGTTTCACCTAGAAAATTGAGAATGAGTTATTACTTCTGAAACTTTAACCCATCAGTTATTGCTATGAATTTCGATTATTTAATTTAATTATTTCTTTCCTTATTCTTAACTTTAATTGATTTCTTCCACTTCCTATCGAGTTACTTTAAATAAAGGAGAGAGAGAGAGAGAGAGAGGGGAGAGAGAGAGAGGAAAAAAAACTAGTCGTATTTTGAGATCTTCTAGCAATATTTCCATTATTTTATTCATTTTAAATACCTTAGTTAATTCAGGAATTTTTGATTGTCACTCAATAGGAATTGTTCACAAAATATAATCAGAAGTTTCGAAATTTTTGAACAGTTAACCCATATGTACAGGTATGAGAGAGAGAAAAATAGATCAGGAGAGAGAGGGAGAGAAAGAAAGGGAGAGGTAGAGGAAGAAATGTTCGAGTTCAATCTCCATTCTGTTATTCCCTTTCCGTTCCGTTCCCGAATACACTCATTCATGTCTCTTTGCTTCGCTAATTTCAGTTCAGCCTCTTTAAAATTCTTTTACTTTCATTGTGTAAGTTTGCATGTGTTGTTTCCGCGAAGAAAGCATCTAACCTTTAACCTCTAAAATCTACCACATTAGCTGGAAGTAACTAACTAAGCACACTAGGCCTAGTTAATCATTACACTCGGAATTCACTTCGTTTTGTTTTTTCTCATCTGTCTTTTCGAAGAGATACCAGAATGTTGTAAAGACTACTGTTTGTTGTTTACAGCTAAGAAAGATTTAATTTCATTTTACATTATAAATTATTTAAATGCAATACTTTACCTTCCCCTCCTGCTCGTCCTCCCTCCCTTTTTCTCTCTTTCCTTTCTAAGAAGAGAGAAAAAACTAGACTCTCCTTTCTCTCAAGAAGTAGCAGGAGAAGAAAGATAGTAACATCAAGAGTTCAGTCTTCATTCACTCAACTTCCCTTTCCGACTAGATTCATTCATTCATCACAGAACAGCAATAGCACCTGTTAATAATGCTTCTTTAATCGTTTCTTTCTCACTGCTAGATATAACCATTATTACGGCACTCACAGAAACTGCTTCTTTATTTGTTGCCGTTCTTATCACATTCTGATATGATTTCATTAATATCACTATTTACTGTTTGCTAGTTTATCAGCAATTCTGACAAATAAAATATTTCAAGAGAAAAAGAAGAAAATATAAAGTTTCTCTAAAAAGCACAAAATATGACTTACCATAGAATGAAATCTTGAATTTACCCTCTCGGGAAACCCCCAACTACTTGCCCTCCGGGGAATTCAAATGCAATTTTTTTCAGTGATTGTTGGCAAAGGGCAAAAAAAAAATGTAGCAGGCATTTATCAAATTATGCAAATCCTTCTCACATTTGTTCAGAGTAGCAAAAACTCCCTCTTCCGAGATCTCGGTCCCCCGTACTACCCGTTCCAGTCTACTGATACAATACCCCGTCTCTCAGTAGACCCTCTCCTTATTTTATTATCCTTTACATCACCATCCTCTCCTCTTTCTCCTGCAACTCAATACTATTCCTGCAAATGACCAACTCACTGTGTCAAGGACCCTCCAAGAGCTGAACTTCAGAAGTTTTTTCTACTGACATTACCAATTTCTGGAAATAATTCAATTGGTACTGAGCAATCAGTGGAAGAAAGAGAGGGAGAGAGAGATGGGATGGGATGTGGCTGTGGTGAGGTGAGGTATGTGGCGGGGTCAGGCAACAGGCTAGAGCTCCTGTGTTCCCGATCTGCTCCACCTCCTTGATCTTCCCGTACCAGTCATTCCCGGCGAACATTGTTGGGAAGTGAAAAATAGCTCGCACATTTTGGCCACCTCACCTCATCCACTCGCACTGCACTTCACCCATCACCTGTCCAGGACGCAATCCCTCCATTACACTGCACACACTCACTTCTACTTCCATGCCTGACCTTTCGGGTCATCTCCTGTACCAGTAGGTCCTCTGGGGAGTCATCTTCCACACTACTCCTTCCGGTAGTCACTCTCATACTGCTGTTTCCTCCGGTACTCACCTTCATCCACTGCTTTCTCGGGGTCAGCTAACTTCTTCCTCATCTCGGGTCATCCGTCCCCACATCGCCACTTCCTCTGCCGGTCATTTCAAACTCCAGTACTACGGAGCAGTTGTTTCTTTCCCATTCCTTAGCAGGGTACACATGTAATCCCATTTTTACTTTTACTTGAGAGTATTTTCACTTGCTGATAGCCGAAATGATTGGAGTAGATTGATCGTGGCACTGACATTCCATGTAGATTAATAATTCAATCATTTTTAGTAACTTTCGCTTCGCATCATTACGTTACGGACTACCTGGTCAATCTAGGTAAAGAAGTCTAAATATTTACAAAGGAACAGTAGCAGGTAAGGATGTTTCTGAATAACGGTCAAGCTGGCCAAGCACAGGATTCATATATGAAGACTGCAATACAGCATCCCCTTGGAATGTATTTCCAGTGTTTCATTTTTGCAAAGATTACCTTGCAACCAGCATTTAGTAGCATCTAAATTTGTTTTTGAAATTCTAGACTAAGTGTTGTGGAAGAAGAAACTAAATTTTAGAAAGCAATAAAAAAGACTCGGAAATTAGTCACTCTTTATATGGTTTCTTACCAACCAATTTGCCTACGCAACCTTCCATCAGGAAAAATGAACTTTAGTTGAGAAGCGTAGCAAAAGTGAACACTTATGAACTTTGTGTTGAATTAGAACTTTCTCTTAAATTTCAAAAGTCTGTCTGCTAGAACAAGTCTTTTTCTGTATTGATTCATTTAAACACTACAGGAAGGATTGATGGAAGGTTAGGAACTCGGAATCTTTCGCTTACTTAAATGTATGATTTCTTAAAAATTTTTTTTTCGTCACTAGCACAAAATTAGCACTTTTTGCGAGCAGTACGTACGTACTCCCAGAAATCGAAGTTCGAAGTAAGTAAAATTTTTTCGAAAGAAAAATGTGCGATTTCGAAGAGGAAAAAGAAAGTAAAGCAGAATGGTAAAAGAGTTTCCTTTTTTTTTATTAGAAAAATTGCATTACAATCACTAATTTTGATTGTTTCTGAACTTCTGCACTGAAGTGATGTAAGATATAATTCCTCTCTATAAATTCATCAAGTTTTGAAAAGCACTTTACAAATTTGTTTCCAAAAAAGTAACTGAAGGAATCTTGACTGTCAGTGTTAACCAAACTGAACTTTTATTACAAGTTTGAGCCTGAAGTGTTATTAGGTCATCATTGTGAAGGGATATTTGATTAATTTATTATGATATGAATTGATAGGCAAGATAGGATGGAATGGGAGAGATCAGGAGTACTGATTGATTGTTTCAGTGCTAATTCTGATAACATTAGAGGACATCATGTAATGATCAGGTGACGCTTTCTGGCATGTCAGTCAGTCATCACGATCAAAGATCAGATCTATGAGCTGATCAGTGAGAAACAGTAGTTGTTTATCGATTACATGAAAGGAGTTGACAGGGGATGAGACAATATAAGGTCGGTATAGTAGAAGAGAACAGGAGAGAGAGGTGTGTCGATGGAAGAGATATGGTGGTGTAGTAATTGTGGTACCATGGAAGAATGGATAGAGTAGGATGATATGGTACTAAACAGGAATTGGGTTTAAGTTCAGACAGAAATGGTATGTGGAAGGGCATTAGGAAAGTGATAGTGGAATGGAATGGTAGGAAATATTTAGTATGGGTGCTAAAGAAAAAAGAAAAGTACTAGACAGGAATTGATAATGCCGGTTAAGGTATTGGTACTTACTGGAACTGGAATGGAAACAGTAGCTAGCAAAGGTAGTAAGACAAAAAAGGAACTAGACTGTCATTAACCCCTGATTGGTATTTTAGGAATTTTGTGGGGAATTTAAGTTGGAATATTTAAGGCCGAAGCCATGAAATGTCATGCGGCCGGGTTTTTTTCTCGGATGGTTTAGACAGAATCGATTAGGGAAGAAGAATGGATTTGGAGGGGAGGAGGAGGAGGAGGTGGAGGTTTCGGGGTTCTGTGATTTCTGGTCTGTGGATAGATTGGTTTGATAAATTATCGAATAGATTTGTGAATGTCCAGTTGAGTTTGCTAGTTATGGCAGTGCGTATGGTTTGGTTTCTAACCATATTTTTGGATATTTATCGCATTATGTGGGCCTATTGAGTCTGCTTTATTTTTTGGAGGGATTTTTTTTTTTTTCAAAAAGTAAGAAGAAAAAGATACTCGAAAATTCTGAGACTCTCGAAGACATAATTCCTAGCCAACAATTCTGGCTGAGGCGTTTTTAGTCTGACTAATTTTCATTTCGTATGGTAGCGAGTTACGAATTCTATCACGACATGCCCGTGAATTCAATAAAGGAAGAAATTTTAATGGTACACTTTACAATCAACTTTTTAAGAAATCAATTTAAATTCTTCAGCCGCTTAAACAAGAAGATCTGCTGCAGCTACCATCGCAAGCCGTACCATCTGAAATGGCTGAAACCAACAACGTGAGTATCTTAAGAAAGAAACTCCAAAATTTGCAAAACAATTTTTATTCGTTTTAGTTCATTTGATATTTATTCAGATAATAGTCTTACAGGAGTCCATATAATGTAGCTATTTATAGAAGCCGGAGGGCCATTACGAGCAGCCAAAGACTGAAACGCCCTTGAATGACGAAAACCACATTGACGGCAAAAAGATCGTTGCACGTCACATACAGGGCACTGTTAAGTGGTAAGTGTCGATAAGCTTGTAGTTTTACCTTCCGTTCAAAGGTAGTAAAAGGAAGATGATAAGTTGCTGTATTTCGGCTTCACCACATTTCGGTTAGGTTTCGTGTTGACACATCTAACTTAGATTCTTATTAACTTGTTTGCTTGGAGGAACTTATCAACTTAAACTTTGTGTCGATGAATGAGTTGATATGAGCTTGCGAATTATCTGGCGTTAATAGTTTCTATCGTCTTATGAAATTGAACAAACTTAGTTGATGGTAATCAGTATTAGTGGGTAACTGTTGTATCATACTGATGCTAGTTTATAAAGTTTCATTATTTCTCCCACAGGTATGGTCTCAAAAATTTTTGTTGTTCTCCTGTTGTTATGATTTGTTATTCTCTTTAGATGCAGAGTTGTTTCTAGGTTCAACGTCAAGAACGGCTATGGGTTCATAAACCGCGCTGATACTGGCGATGACATCTTCGTTCATCAAACGGCTGTCACAAAAAACAACCCAAACAAGTATCTGAGATCACTAGGCGATGGCGAAAAAGTTCGTTTTCTTATTACTTTCATGATTTCCTGGATTACTGAATTCTATAAAGGAGAGCAATAGAGAAGATTTCCCTTAGCAGTGAGTTGCCCGTCAAGTTAGTTACTTATCAAGCTCATATATCAAGTATTTGACGTGAAAGTAGGATAACCGAATCAGTGGCTTGATTTCTAGGTAGAATTCGATGTCGTGGAAGGACAAAAAGGTCCGGAAGCAGCAAATGTCACCGGTCCGAATGGTGGTAACGTAGAGGGCTCGAGATATGCAGCTGATAAAAGCGACATGCGAGGAAGAGGGCGAGGTTATCGTCGACGTTTCTATTATGGTGCATACCGTCCAGGCAGAGGTGGAGCGAGACGCGCAAACTCTGAAGGTGATAGAGCTGATGGTGAAAGTGGTGATAATGATGAAGTAAGGAATTCCTATTTGGTTTTTATTTTTGTCTTTGTTCTATCAGCCGAAAAAAATTATAGAGCTTGGCGAACATATATTTTTGATAAGAAGACATGGAAGCAATACATTTTCTACTGTTTTCAGGGCGGGAGACGCGGGCGTGGTGGGTTTCGTAGTCGCGGACGTGGCCGTAGTCGTGGTCGAGGACGTGGTCGTGGTGGACAGCGTCGCCGTGCATCGGAAGGTGACCATCAAGAGGCTACGGGGGAGGACCAATCAAGTGGTGAAAATGTTTCACGAAAAAGTTCTGGTCGTGGCCGTGGTCGTGGAAGTGCGGATTTACTCACCTTACTTTATTTTTTTTTTAAATTGGGAGAGGAAGGAGAAAGAGGTAGAAGAAAACGAAAGTCTTAAAAGAACTAATTTAAAACTGGTAACCTTTAAATTACAGGCAGAGGCCGTCGAGGAGCCCGTAATGTTGACGCCATGAATGGTGAGGCCGAAAACAATATCCACGCGATTTCTGACGGCGAAAGCAAAGAGAATGAACGTCCAATTGCTGACACAAAGCCGTCGGAATAAGTTACTCCGACTCAGGTATATAGATTCTAGCATTATAGGTTTAATTGAATTGTACTGACTTCTAAGCATAGGTTAGTTAGAAGAATCCTGTTTACTTAGTAATTGAAAATGAATATGAAGCTATGAAGTTAAATTAAAGAAATGAGTGTGGGATTTTTACCTCAGCAAGGTTGAGCAGTATAGTTGATGCTTTTTGCACCGATGATTGATTCGGAAGCATATTAGCCGAAAATTATTACTTCACAGGTCATATATGCTGCTGCTGACCAAGGGAAGGATATGAAGTGAAATATCGAATGACTGCTACTATAACATTAAATAATATCCCGTTTTTCAGTTGAATGTTGAACCTATTGTGCTTTCCCCAACTATCAATTTGTTATGAAGCTCTGCCCGTTAATTGAAATAATGACATCTTCTGCTTCATCTTCTGCCAAGAAAAGTCCTCGTTCTTTTGCAATATCCGTTAGAGTCAGTTCCTTTTTTTTCTCTCAAAAATGCTTCCAGCTGGTGATTAGTGTATGTTTACTTTGTAAAGTATCACATCAGTGCCCGGCCACCGTCAAACCTTGTTAAAGACGGCCTTGCTTGTGTATCATTGGTGTAGATGCTTTGAAAATTTTTCTATTTTCCAACTTGAAATCAGTTGAATGTCCGAATTTTCCTCTGAATATTCCGAAAAGTTTGAATTTCAAAATTCGAAACATCCAACAGGGTATGGTTGTATTATCTGAGAGTTGTGGGATGTTTACTGGCATTAAGAATCCAATCTTNCCCGAATTTTCCTCTGAATATTCCGAAAAGTTTGAATTTCAAAATTCGAATACATCCAACAGGGTTCGGTTGTATTACCTGAGAGTTGTGGGATGTTTACTGGCATTAAGAATCCAATCTTATGCTGTCACTAGAAGCATAAGAATTGAGTCTTGTTGGGCTTAAACATCACACGGCTGTTAATCATTTGTCTGAATAGTTACAACATTTTTTGTCATCATATTCTGTATTTCGTTGACTTCCTCATTATTTTAGTCTGACTTGACGACGTGAAAAACAAATGGGAGCATTTTTGTAGGATATTAAAATCTTCCCAAAATTTTTTCTAAACAGCAGGAAAACTTAAATTTATGAAGACTCTATGAAGATTTCCCTCCGTATTTTTGTGAAAATGTTTTTTAAACGATGTTAAGCTTTAATAAGCATTCATATTAACTACATTGTTGTTTTTTACCCATGTGATTCCCAGTTTTTATTTTCCGAAACGTCTCAGCGATAATTACTTCTTTTTTGAAGCCAAAAAAAAAAACGTAAACCAAATCCATAGGAATTACCAGTGTTTCAATCTCGCCCCGTTTCCGTCGTTGCAATTGTTTTTGTTCATCAAAATGTATACTTACAGCAAATTTTACAGAAAGTTCCCTTTAGTTATCTCCATTCTTTTTCCTTTTATTACTTTTCATTACTGTAAGTTCAAAATCCTTTTGTTCACTAGGTTTTCTCCAAAGACCCATTCACCCTCCATGATACAAGTTTTGTTTGCTTGTGTATGGTCGTGATGGCTGCAGTTGTACGGTGTTTTACTGTATGAGGTTTAAAATTCACCAATGATTTAAACTATTTGTTTTGTAGAGTTCCATCTGTTCACTACAATATTATATTTAAAGCTGTATGGGGAAAGTAAATTGGTTGCTTTTGACGTGTTTATTTTTGTTCTGACATTTTATTGAAAAATTGGCCTAAACTAAAGAGTTGGACCTGAAGATGATCGAGATAAGAATTGAAAGAACTGGGTTGGTTAGTAAAGAACTGGAATAATAAGATCTGAAATAAGGCATCGAATTACAAGATGCGAGAAGTACAAAGACAGTAAGTAGGTCGTAGAGAGCGCGAGTGAGGAAGGACACAGTTGGAGGGATTGAGAGTTTCATGAACGGTTCTGATGGGAAGCAGTAAGTACATTTGTGACAAGAGGGACGGAAGAAGTGAAATAGGAAATGAGTGTATTGAAAGAGGGAGGGTCAGACTTACTGAATTTTTCGTGTAAAGATCTACATGTATTTCGGACTGACTTTTGCCTAGTAAGATAAAACGTTGTACTTTATTCTGAATCACTTGCAATGATCCGCTTTCTGCGTGCCTTCTTTAATATAACATCGTTATCCTCATCTGGCAAAGATGCAATGCGAAGTGCTGATCGATCCCGCTTTCCTAACATAATCTAAAATGATTGAAAAGATTCGAGATAACAGTAGTTATATCACGAAGCGAAGTCGAGAGTATTTGATTTTTATCGCTAGCTAGTTCGTAATTTCTCAATGACACGATGTGTTATATTCAGATTTAATTAGTCAAAGACAATTCAAAATTTAAATGGCACCTACCTCGTCATCACTGTAATCTCTCGCAGTGTTCTTCATTTCCCAGTCCGCAGGGAATTCGTCCAGTTTCGCATCTCTACTTAATTTGGAACTTGTATGTCCTAAAATCTCTGAATCGATAATGCCATCAGTGCACTTAAAGTCCTCCTGAAAATCAAGTTAGCAATTAAAGTTTCCTCACCTAAGGATATTTCCAAAATAGCTGCAAAGAATTCGAGAAAACGATAAGCACTAAAAACTGGGGAACTAACTTGAACAGAAAGATTTCCGACTGCAACATCTGATCCATTACTAATACTTTCTTTGCTGTTAGTTCTAGGAATTTTGCCATCATTTGCCTGCAATAGCATTAATAAATGAGGTGACAATAAACAGATAGGCCGGAAGTAAGATACTACCTCAACCTCAAAAAGTGAAATGTTTACTCTGCAAAAAGTCATTAGTAAAGCAACAAACTAAATGTCTTAATTCGATTAAAAAATTAACCGCAAAAAAAAGGAACGTGACCGAACTTACATTCGGTGAACGACAGAGGATTGACTTATCTTTTTTATTCCGAAAATGTTTCCTGAAAACAAGTCAAATAATGACTGCTGGGAATTCAAATCTCAACTTTTAAATTAGGTCTGGAAAAACGTGGAAACAGTTGAAGCTCAAAAATTCCTTGACAACGTTAGTTCATGATAATAAATGATACGCACTCTCTTTCCTCACATTCATCATCACGTTGATCAGGGCAGCCGAAATCTAGCAAAGCTGAACCTGAAACTGTAATCAGATTAAATCAAGTGGACCGTGAAATAAATGAAAAACAGAACAAGTAAACAAACCTTTGAAAAGACCATCAACTTTTTCTTCACTTGACTTCCTCCTTCCAGCTAGCTTTTTCGACTGTTTAAGGCGCCTAAATAGTTGCGATCAATCTATAGCTAGAGCTACTTTGTTGGTTTGTATAGAAACAGAAGGTTTTCAAACAGATTGAAAATAAATACAACCACCAGTTCAAAGTTTGAATGAAGCTTGGCTTTCTGAAACTCTGTTATTTTCTCCGGTGACAAATAACAAAATCAAATGACGACATATTTTTAAAAAATGCTTGTGTAAGAAATCTAAAGTTGGGACTGGAAATTTTTTAATATATTTTAAAACATATCATTAGCACTAAAAATTATCCAGTTCCATACGAACTTCTTTTTTGGCGATAGCTCGTAACGTATACCCTCATACTGTAGTTGTTTGATTATCTTTGCTCTCGTATATTTTTCTGCCAGATTATTACGAATAAAGTTGACCAGATCACCTAAAAAAGCAGTGATATGATGAATTCATAAAGGATATTACTGAGGAGCTTTTCGTAACTTGCCGAACATGCCTAAATACATCGAATGATTCTTGGGATCCCAAATACTTTAGTATTGTAGACTCTGCTGTGGATTAGCAAAATGACTCTTCTGAATCTTCGAAATTTTACTTTTAATGGTCAACATGGTCACAATTTGTAAATATCAAGAAGAATGATTACCCTTTTCAAATCATATATTTTCCTGTTTTCAGGAAATGCTCGCTAAACTAAAGATAAATAATCTTCGACATCAGTAATTCGAACCTGGACGGGAAGAAGGCGATTTTGAATTAAATTCTTCCACAAGATTATGTATTTGGCCAATAATTTCTGGCATAAATACTGATGATTTGGGTACTCCCACCAAATTTCTACAAAATGAAAGCATAAAGATCCTGCACACTTCATTTTAAATTCATTTAGTCAGTAAGTACTACTTCTTTTGAATTTATGCTGGATCCTATTTGCTCCTTCTTTCTCAGTTGACTAGTTGCTAAAATAGAAAAAGCTTTGAGTGAAATGTCCTACAACCGAGTTGTTAACTTTCGAAGGTAAAAATGGTTCAAGCTAAGTTGAACTGCAAGTTTTCATTATTTAGAAAAGTTGCGAAATTCGTTTACCGTCTAGTACCTCTAGCACCAAATGTCCTCAACCCGAGCAATTTCATTTGTCGAATAATTTGTCGACGTGTTCGTGGCCTCGACAAACCTTGTTCGACGTATTCTACGATATCAACATCTAAAACTCCGACTTACAACTAGTCATTATATGATTACATGGAAGTGGCTAGGAAAATTATAAAGAAACAAACTGAAAACTTTTCTAATTACTTTCAGGCTTTTCTTCAAATAATAAATATTCTTCATATAGAGTTCTTAATTCGTTATCCAGTTCCTCAGACCACAATATCTCTTTGCCTTTAGTACCATCTTCCTTAATCCTAAAATCAATCCTGGAAGTTTTTAAATAATAAGAAAGTGAAATTAATCCAAAATAACCATGAAAAATGTCATCAAGGAAAAAAAATTGCCCAAGATAAGCAACTTTTTCTTACTCTTCCATTCATTACTTACACGAAGGTTCCATATCCATTAGTAATTTCGTAGCACTCCTTGGGACCTTTCCAGAATAAGAGTTCGGGGATTAACTTGGGTCCAATTTTCCGGTAGTCAACATAGAATCGCCGTAAAAGATGGTAACCGAATTGGTATATGTTTAGGTACTGGCTTTTCCTGATTTCATTTATGGACTGATTCTTGAAACGAAGGCCAAGTCGTTTGAAGATAATAAAAAGAGAGAGCTGTAAACAAAGTGTCATGCTCTCAAGCTCACAAGATTTACAAAAAAAGTTAAGGTCCGATAAAAACTGTTTCAAATTCTAGACTGATAAGAAAAAAATAACCTGGTATAAACGTGGGGCCATTTTTAAGTCAAAAGCTACTCTATGTAAAAGCTTCAAAATTGCTTTATTTACTTCGGCTGTATTGGATTCAAAATCAGCCAAAAGAAAGATATACCTGTAAAATGATTTTAAAACAGTCTCAAACAAAATAAGTTTGAAGTACAATCGGCCTAAAGATTTCTACATATAAAATAAAAGCATCACCTTAATGGAACAATCAAGCAAGCAATGGGTTAAAATAAGATGAAATAAGATTAAAATATTTTTAAACTGATGTTATTTCTATAAAAAGGTTTTAACCATCTCACAGAATGCTTGAATAGTCTCTTAGACTACATCATTTCGCATCAAACAGTAATAGACCTAAGAAAATTGCTTTGAAAATAATGCAAAATATAAACCACCATTTTAAAACATCTATCCTTGCGAATTCAGCGACATAATTATCAAAACGAAAGTCGACTTCTTTTTCAATCGTGTGTGCTTCTGCATCAGACTCATCACTTCTTTCCTCATACTCGTCATCAAAATCATCAAGTTCGGTATCGAAAACAGCGTCACTTGAACCATTATCCACCTCTGGTCCATATGTTTCTAGTCGACACTTTTTCCAATTTTGTTCAATCTGTTTGGTTATTCAGATTCCGTTTCAATTTAATTTCATTTTTCATCTGTCATTTTTTTGTTTAGGAGCAAAAACTACAAAAAAATCCCTTCCTAGAAAAAGCTCTTTTTGGTAAGGTATTACTGAGCACTTAAAAATGCATCACTCTAATCTTTGATTTTGGTCTTTTAATTTATATCGCTAACCTTAACAGGATACTTTCAAACTAGCTCAAGTAAAGTGACTCCGTATAAAGAAATAAACAGGCAAGAACTGTGCAGTAAGTCATTCATCTGTTTTTCTACTCTAAACATTTTGTTTCTCATTCCTTTCCACCTTCTACATTACATGTTTCTAGAGTTAGGTAATAAAAACAGTTAAAATATATTTTACATTAAAAAAAAAAAAAATGAACAGCTAAGAATTTGTATTAAGCATCACATATAAACCTCTAACAAAGACGTAATCAACCAAAATATGAAAAGGAAAGAAAAGAAAAAACAAAGTGAGAAAATTAAAAAAATCACTTCTTTAAGATCCACAAAATATATAGCGCGTAACTCGAGGAACTCGTCTTCAGGTGCCATGTCATTTGTTCCAAATATACCATCTATAGGCCACAAATCACGAGCTGATCGATATATACCGACAGCATCGGCTATACGTCTTTGATGGAGTGCTTGTTGCACCATAAGCATTGCAAATTGTCTACAGAACGGAAGTTTTTAAATCCTCAAAACTTGCATGATAAAGAAAAGTGAGAAACAAAAATCTGCTATGAAAAGGTAGAAGAAGGAGTAAGAAAAATAAAATAAACAAAACAATAAGCAAAATAGTGAAAAATACTGATGAATTCTATCTTCGACGTTCAAAAGTACATCGATAGCACTAATATCGACTGTTGGCTCACAATAACCGAAAATAACATCAGAAAGTTCTTCGCAGATATCATCCCATAAATTCCAATCTGGTTGTCTTGATTCTTGTATGATATCTTCTGGAATGAATTAAATTTTTAATTTCTAAAAAAAAAAAAAACAAAATGAAAAAAAATGAAAAATGAAAACAAAAATTCTGAATATGAATTATTTTGGGCCGTTCCACAATTTCGACCAGCTATATATATATATAAAATGATTATGGAGAATTCCAAAGAAACCCCTACCTGCTTTTTCTTTCCTTCTCGATTTTCTTTTTCGCATTTTTCGTCGTTTAATAACTGTCGACAGTATCCCTTTCTTTGAAAATTTCTCAATCAAGCTAATGTATGCATGATTTGCAAGAATAATATTTCGCAAAAAAGTTTTTGACAATATACCCGGCTGAAATCATTTAATTTTAGTAAAACTAAGAGCAGAAATAGAGCAATACTGGCAAAGTAGTTAAAAGAGCCTCCTCTATAATTTAAGCTAAAAAGTGATATAAGTAAAATGAAAGGAGGAATTTAATTTAGAAAATGAAACGAAACCATATAAACATGCAACATAGATTAAGCAGTCCGCGTAAATTCCCACACTACCTGTATATTTTAGAATAGTGGAAGCAACTAAGAAAATATACTGAAGTAACAATTCATCAAAAAATCAGTTTGTTTTTAACGAACCACAAATTTACGGATAACGCAACTTGATAGATCTCTGTACTCTTCAACTTTTAGTATATGTGAGCAAACTAAACCGATTTCCCGTTCCCATTCTTCATTTTTTGATTTCAGGATTGATATCAATCTGGAACAATAAGACTACAAAGCAAACTGAATGTACTAAAAAATAAAAAAAATTTTGGACCAAACTCAAAAACAAATAAATAAGGAAAAAACATACGTAAGCAACATTTCTTTGTAAGCAGCTAAGGCATACTGTGCCCGTAATCCATAAATACGGCTTTCTTTCCGTTCAATTCTCACTCTTTCCAAATAATTATCTACTTGAGTTTGAACATGATGAAATGCTTCTATACTGAGTGTAGCTTTTATCTAAATCAATTAGCTTTGATAGTATTGAAAAACCGTAACTTATGCAAATTCATACATTCCTGTTGTTAACTTCATTTCATAAAGTAGAGTTCACTGCTTCAAGTACAGAACAAAAAAAAAAAAAAAAAACACTTCTCAACGTTTTCGAATACATCCGGATGTTTAATGCGATATGGAATGGGAATTGCAACTTAACAATAAGTTATTATTTATAAAACAATATCCAGAATTACTCCACTTACATATTCGGGAGATAATTCTGCTAAACGGCGGAATTCCAAAGAGAACTGCATTAAAATAAAATAGTGCATATCAGCTTTGTCTTGTCCCAAACTTCGTTTTCCCGAAAAGGCCTAAAATGAGCTTGCTAATTAGGCATTTTTCGTCCTCACCCTTACATACATCAATCGAAAGTATTACTCTCTAATAATTTGAAAAATGTTAATATCAAGAGAATGCCTTTATTATACATAATGAGAGAATTAAAAATATTTAGATTATGTATATTACTTCTGTGAAGAAATTTGAGTCCCATGCTATCCGTAACATAAAAATCAACTTACACTATCTTTGCAACCACACATCAACCGAGAGTATGACTTCTGTAGCATTTCCATACAAAAGGATCGTAAAGCCACACGTACATTCAGTGCCGAAAGATGCTTGTTATTTCCAGTATCAAATGGTCGCCGATTTTTTGGAACTCGATGCAGGATTTTCCTCTTATTTAAATAGTCGATTTCAGTACAATTCTTTATTACCCTAAAAAACTGCTCATTTCCATCTCTTACATTTGGTTGCATAATTTAATCTATCAGTTATCAACTAATATGAATTGTTTGTTATTATAATTTTCACAGAATGAACCAAACATAATTGTTCTCGACTTTTAATCTTAGCCTAGAACTTAATGATAGATACTGTCGTAGAAACATGATGAAATGAAATTACGAAGAGACATGTTTGACAGCGGAAAACTCAAATGTAGGTTTACAAAATAAATTAATTTAAAATTCTGCTCTTTTAATAATTCTTTTATTCATCATTTCCTGAAATTGATTTCCTTTCCTTTAAGATGAAAAAAGAACCTGTTTACAACCATATCGTTATCTTTATTGATGGCTTTCAATCCCTTCAAAACATAAGAACCAGCAAAAGCCGTATGCCTGCTTGATAGAAGTCGGCGCTTGTTCAGATGTTTTTCAGCTTCCTGTTCAACAACTTTCTGCATCTCAATCACTTGTCTTTTTCTTTCTTCTATAGAATGGATACTTCCAGCTTCTGCGACATCCTTTGCCTCCTGAATATTAATTTCTTTATCTTGAGAAAAAAAGGCCAGAAAAGACAGAGCCATTTAGTAATGCGTACGTGTTGTTTCAATAACATCGCAAAAATTTCCAAAATCCACAAGTGAAAATCACGTTCTGTTGAATTTTCCGATATCTTGATAAGCAGCTTTCCGAAACCACTATCCAGAAAAGCTAGAACCAATTGATCATGACTGTTTAAATCTTGTGGAGGACGCTGCAACGACATTCTACTGTGTAATCTGAATCGCTCAATTCAGAAAAATTTTTGAAGAAAAAACTGCTCCAAATGAACGCACAAAATTACGAACTCTGATTGAAGTGCCTTCACAAAAGTAATTCTTTTACCTTACCTCTTTATCCAAATCGGTGTCACCGATTGCAAGAATATAACGAGTTAAAGCAAAGATTCTTTCGACCACAAGTTTCGTTTCTTCATCTCTATTCAGCCAATCCTGAAAATTATGTTTCGAAAAAAAAATGTTTTTTTCTTTTTTTTTTTGAATATGTACAGCTTTCATAAGAGTGGAGGTTGAGAAACTGGATGAACGCTTCCTTGTTTTCATCAATACTATATAAACAACATGGAAAACTCATGAGAGAATAAGGTGAAGATAAGTGAACTAATCCATGATCAATTAGAAGCTGTTCATGAGATCAAGAACATTTAAGAGCCTATTCCCAAAGCACTATTCCAATTTTGGAATTTATAATCATCATCGCAATATTCTAAATGTGACAACTATTCGAACCACATCTTTTACAACCAAAGTATTATACATATTATACATTATACGTATTATACATACCTGAGCGAAATAGGCTGCAGTTTTTTTTTCAAAGACCTTGAATAACTGAACATCACCAAAGGCCTCTTTTGAATTCTTGAGATTTCTTTCCATCTGTAACAAAAAGACTTTTTTACACCAGGAAAAAAGAAGAAAAAACGAAAAAAACAACGAAATATAAAAGGAATGATCCCGAAACCAATAATCTTAAAATTGCCCTACTTCTTGGTAGGTTTCCCAAGTTTCCTTATCTTCTGCATATCGTCCATGAAACATTAACGCCGCTGGTTGGCATAAATTTATAGTTAATCTGAAAAGTAAATAAATAATAAGAAAGCTATGTATGAAGTTTGTAACAACTTCGCTCATCGAACGAACGAGCTTAAGCAGACTCTGACGCTAAGTAAGATCTTTTTCGCATGAATGAAGACTGGAAACTGTCTTGTATTTCAATTAAACCATTGGCTGCTTATTATGAAAAAGTGTTAAATAAGCATATAGATTAATTTAAAATGAAAAAACAATGACTAACTACTGAAACATTAATAAATCAAATCTATAAATACCGCTAGTAGAGTGAAGACTTTGGATTCAGCTTGTCAAATAAATATTTTGGAACAAAACCTATTACCGTAATAAAACAATTACATTGCAGAGGTACATATTCCAGTTATGTTAATTATGGATTTACCCACTAACGTAGACATGTCTACCACTAGAAGTCTGGACAAAAATACCTCAAAGCAATATCGAATAATTTGCTAGATGTGGTTCTTGACTTCATGATCGGCACCAGATCGTATCGAACTATATTCCGTTCACCACAAAGACGTCGTGCTATAGCCATAGCCGTATCATTCCGAAGAAATCGTATCAAATCACGTATGCTTTCTAGTTGAATATCAATTTATTTGAAAAGAACTTGATTTTCTCATCAGACTTCAAAGAAAGTTTTAAACTACATACTCAAAAAAGAAAAAAGTTTCCAGAAATGTACCAAAGCAATCTGGTTCCGGATAGTAAACACCATCTTCCAGAAAACCCAATGCGTTAATTGTAGCTTGAATTACCCTTTCCATTTCCTGAAAGAAAAAAAAAATTTAAGCATTGATCATAATAACCCAAACTACTGGTGACTAGCCCATCATTCATTATCAGTAATTATCAGCAGTCAAAAGCCTTACTGATAGTTCAACGATAACCGTCAACAAATCTCACAAATACAAATTTCAAATTTAACTATTCCGCCACAAGTGAGACAGCGTGAGAGTGAGAGAACAGGTGCGATAGACGTTACGACACCTTTGCTATGAGTTCTTCGTATCAAGTTGTGATATTTTTGGAATTTCGTGCTTAAGACTGAAGAAATCCAAGTTTGAATTTTACACATTAGAATTTAAATTTTAACAAGCAAAATTTCCGAAATTTAATATATTTCAACTCTTGCAGGAATTTCTGTTCTTTGCAGATTTGAATGGTTGAAATATTATTTGTTAAATTCTTCTTGCCATCAAATTTCACATTCGGTTATGGAAATTTTCATTTCAAATATCATTTTCCATTGACAACTTTGAAATGTGTATTCTACTCCACTGAGTTTCTGATTCTTTTTTGCTTTTAACCTTCAAAAATTCCGAATTGATCCATTGCAATTTTAATTTTTAGCAAAATTTTTACTTCAATTGATTAATGCTCAATTTCAGACGCTAAAATTTATTATGAAAATCTCCAAATCCTGCAATTAATTAATGAGCTTTTGGTTTTAGTTTTTCAAATTTCATTTTCAACCGAACATTCAAAAAATTCCCGCACAATATTCAGTAGATTCGCGATATTTCCGGAATCCACAAGCCGTTAACCGCTACTTAGTCCTAATATCCATAAAAGCATTTCAGTAATGTCGACCTGTTTTCAAATGACAACTTGGATGAAACGATTGCTCTCAGTCTCTCTTTCTGCTGTTTGGCTCGAAGTTAATTACTCGTCCTAAGTTTTAGAAAAATTTTTTTTTGCCCCAATGTTTTATTTCCTAATTAATTAATTTCCCTCTCTCAATCTTTGACTTTTCAAATCTTGCCCGGTATCATAGTCTAACCTATAATGATAAAATAATCAAGATTAGCTGAATTATGATGCTGGGACTTTCGAAGATAGTTCGAGCCAGATATTCCAAATAAAAAATAGCTTGAACAGTTGATGAACTGCCAGTAACATTCTAACCTATAATGACAACTTATAATCTAATCTATAAAGATAGCTTGATTTAAGCAAGTAACTTGTCTTTCTTTTTAAATGAATAATTTTATTAGCAACAATTTGTTCACTTAATCCGGTCCAATTTGGCTAGACATGTCAATGTATGATGTTGTCTAATGTATATTTACGGTAAAAATGTTTGAGCTGAGAATTCATTCTTTTAATTGATGAAAAACTTATTTTGTTTGCAATTGGCTTATTTATTCAAGAAGAATTAGTGCAAGATATTTCTTTTTGAGAAAAATTAAAAAAAAAAAAAAGAAGAAAAAGGAAATTAAATTCGTGTAATTTCAGATGAGATGAAAATTTGTCAAAATTTCATCTCATTTGAAGATGTTATACATGTTTGATATACAAAATATAATTTTCTCGGTTTTAGCTTCTTCATGCGTAAAATTTATCAAATTTAACAACATTTAGCGCATCTAGCCAAATACAAAAGCAAAATATAGGATATCTAAGTTTATTTCATTATTAAAATAATGAAATCATATTTAAAAACTAAACAATAGTAATAATGATAATGATAATATCGTCATGGCGTCATATGATATCTTGTAGAAAACGGTTTAAATGGCTGTATAACACGCAGCACCTTGAGCAGGTATCATTCCATATACGGTTGCCAAAATTTCACACATAAATTGATATTCTCCTAACTGGAAAACATTTACAGCAACACAACGGAAAGCTAGGCATGCTTCTGAACATTGATCAGCATCCTATAATAATTAATAGCTATAATAGGATTATTTAATTAGAGATCATTTATGATTAGAGAGCTATATCATGATTTGCATTGTACCATGATAATAATGGATTGCGGTAAATAAACCATTGATGAAAAATGTTTTCTTCTAATTAGTTAGTAGTAGGCAACAAATAATTTGAATTTAACAAATGCAGATTATAATTTCAGAAATAGCTGCTAAACATTTTCTTTCTTGATTAGAACTGGAGAAATAAATCGACAGAAAATCCAAAAAGAAAAAAGAAAAAAAAATTGGAAAATGAGAAAAATGATGTCTTTATGACAATCCAAGCGCAAATGTTACACAATGAATTATTTTGCAAGTTACCTGTCAAAAATTTTGATTAATCGAGAATCACTTTAAAATTTTACCTGAACATTTTGAATTTCATACACCTTTCCACCCCTACATTCCATATTTCGATTTATTTGAAATACAACACCACCGTAATTAAAAACTGGTGGCAATGCTGCAATTAAAATTAGCTGGTTCACATCTAATTAGTCATTAAAATATTAGTAATCAAACATATAAAACTAGTTCTTTTGGCTAGGAGAAGTTTAGAATCAGTACTATTTGTAAGGGAAATTAAGTTTGAAGAAGCAAAATATCCTATTCATTTCAACTTTTCAAAGAAGTATGAATCCTCATTTGATATTAATTTTTGAATGAAACTCTCCCAGGTAATAGCCATTTTCACCTTTCCTAAATTATTAATTAACTATTTCGGTTTTCTGTTTAATCACGTAAAGTTATTTCTTTCTTTTTTTTTTTTTTTTCGTGGAAAACTGTTAGCATTAATATTAGTATTAATAATAATAAATATAGTAGTAATAACAATAAGCAATGATAATCCCACTTACACATGCAACAGTGTGCAGTAATCGTTAATTGAGAAGTGATGAAAAGAACAACGAATAGCTGATAACAATTCATCATGCTAATCATTCCTTACTGTAGTGATACTAACGATAATGAAGATGCGGTTCGTTCTGCAAAGGTGATACCAGAAAAAATTGTTTTTTTTTTTTTTTTTTTTTTTACAAGTGACTGAGCTGCGAGACGACTTTATGTATTAACCAAAAGCTAACGGAAAAATTTGCTGTTATTGTTATAGAAATCCAAAATAGTTTTTACAACAACATAGAATGAATGGTATTTTCCTTTTCGCTATTATCAGAAAAAAAAAAAAAATCCTTTGGGACAACAAAATGCAAATATATCGTCGCAGAAATGATAATATTGGATAGAAAAATCAGAGAAAGTTCTGAAATACTCGAGACAATGTTAAATTATTATAGCTATTTGCTTGTATTTATACATGTTCATGCATCTATAACTATGCATTGATGAATAATTTCACAAAATATATTCTTCCACATTCTTTCTACCACTTACAATGTCCATTTTGGCGATTGTAAAAGATTTTTTTATTATTTGTTTTCTTTGATATAAAAAGTAATACGCAATAAAATATCTGTTAGTATTTCTATCTTTATATATTTATAAGATAAAACCGTTTCACATGATAAAATATTATTGCCGGATGATAATATTATTTCCTGTATTCCTTGTTGATAAAACATTATTTTAGGATGATAAAATTCTAGCACTTAGTGATAAAATATTATTATCCAGTATTGCTAACATGTTATTACTAATTTATGTTAATTGCTTCGTTATGTAATTTTTCAGTAATCAGTTCTAATTGTAGTGATGAGGAATGCCCAGTGTCGTAGAAAAAAACAGAAATAAAATAAAGTATATCCACTGGTATGCCGAATGGATAGTTGAAATTAGAAATTAAAAAATTTTACAAGGTTAACTTTAGAAAAGATGAAAGCATATATAATATGAAATTTTTCATTTATAGACTTATGGAGTACCAAAATGATTTACACGATGTGATCTCACGACAGCATTACAAATTAGTAGTTAATAATTAGTACTAATAATGGAAATATTATATTTGGATCTTGTTCATATTTCGATATGTCAATGCAGTCATATATTATTCTTGAGATAGATGACTTCTGAACTTTTGCAAGAAACACCTGAGGAGCCATCATTAGAATATTGTACGAGAAAGTCGTTCAGAAACATACTGCTCAAACTTAAATTTAAAATGAAAGCAGGTAAGAAAAAGAAAGGTCTGAATGCCCAAAAGCAAACAGATAATAAGAACTTTAAAGGGGCATTTTTCGTATTTGATATAATCGTGATTGGTATAACTAGTACAGTTGATTGTAATAAATATAAAAGGTGATATTATTTGGGTTCGCATGATAAGTCTCAATTATATTGTTTTAGATTTGAAAAAGGAAAAAATTCGAAGTATGCTCAGCAAATTCTTGACTTGATGAAGAAATACTTGGATGAACTTTAAGTCAAAAAAATTTGTAATTTGAATGATATAAATTTTGACACTTACACTGTTATGTTTTTAGTGCAGCATTTACAAATTTGGATATACGATTTTATTATGTTGCGTTTATATTGGTATCATCTAACAGCATTCTTGACTTCCATTCTGTTCCTTACTGTTTATAAGAAATTATTTTCCCGATTATTTAGCAGCTATTTGATCCGTTGCAAGAAAATTTAATGGATAATGACAGTAGAAAAAGAAAACCAATATTAACATGATAACATGATCCGCTTATTTTTTTTTTTTTTTTGTTTTCATTTTTCTCAATATTGACAACCACTGAATATTGAAAAAGAATGTTGGCACAGCTGTAATGAAAAGCAAATCTGGAATTATTATTAACAACATTATGTACGATACCCTGAAAAATATTAAGAGTTACCCAAACAATTCACACTGATCATTCAGCAGGAATTTTTTGACAGGCGTTACTCTATACTTTGGAAAGCCGACCAGTACAATAGTACTACTACGTCTTCCACTTCATTTCAATCCACTTTGTCAGCACTTGTCAAAATAAAATGTTATATTACTTTTTCATTTTTTCTTCCTTGAACTTTTGATATAGGCTCCTTACTGCAAAAAGCAAAGATCAATTTTTATTTCATCCTTTTGTAGCGCAACAAAAACAAGAATCGAGGATGGGAAACACTGTTTGAAAATTCAAGTTTAAATTATGAAAATACAAAGCCAAACTTCGCAAACCTCATTTGATTTTTCAAATATCATTTGGCAAAAAGGCTGCGAAACGGAATAGGGTGGAATAATTAAAATCTCTAATCCACAATAAGATTTTATTACCCGCGATAATTCAAAGATTCCTGATAATGGTTTTTTTTTTTGAAAATCAAGATCAAAAATTAAAAGTTTTTCAGCTCCGAAAAGACCGAAAACCACACAATTTTATTACTCCAGAACTTTCAGTCGTCTGTTTAATTCTTCCACCAGATGTTCACGGGGTATATCCTGCAATAGCGATTTTGATTCTAAACACTTAATAACCGTAAAACAGTACACAACTGTTTTCATCAGTAAACATTTAGTTTATTAAACTGATAAGCACATGAAACAATTCGACACATGAGCAAATCTTGATTTGAAACTCCAATCGAAATTGATTCATTAAAATGATACCTGTTCTGTACGGGATGGCACGTCTCTCAGTTTTAAAATGCCTTCTTCTAACTCACGCTCACCGACAATTATCGCTAGTGGTATTTTATGTTCTTCACAATATTGCATTTGATCCAACATTTTTGGATTTGCTTTCAAAATCATTTCAGCCTGAAATATCCCAAAGAACTCACAGAATAAACGACAATAAGAAAACTTTATAAGAAATGGATACTTCCAAATGTTCCAAATCACGGGACATATAACACCAAATATTGCTAAACTTGGAAGAAAATAAGATGATAAAATTTATTGAACAAAAAACCTTGATATTACTATCCCAAAGCATCCGACAAATTTTCATCCTCTCCTTTACCAACTTTTTTTGCGCAGAAGCCACAAGAACTTGCGTATTTTTTGAACGCACAAACTCCATCTAAATAGAGATGTAACAAGTAAGATTTAGAAATGAAATCAATTAAATTTCAGATTTAAACCACGAAACTTCCGAAATTTTTTAAAACTGTTTACCTTTGCTTTTTCTTTCATTATTGTAAAAAGCCTTTCAATCCCAATCGATATTCCTACGCAAGGCACCTTATGCTTCGGCAAAAACATTGACACCAAATTATCATACCGACCACCACCAGCAACGGATCCTATGTTCAGACCTTGGATTTCACTTACATCACCATTTTCCTTCTGTATTTTCTTGGAAGAGTCTGAAGCTTACACCAAGTTTAACTTTGAGGATCTGAGGGCATTCACCGATAATGTAAAGATTTATTACGAAAGAAAAGTGGCAAATACTGTTTTCTTTTTTCGAAATTTTTTAAAACACTTCATTCAACACCACATCTATATCAAATTTTATTCAACACCACCTTTATATCAATAAATACTCTTTAATGAAATCACGCAATAGCGAGGAGCTATGATACAAATTGACTATCCATAGGTATAATATGCTAAAATTAATCACTTATTTTCTAATATACTATTATTTAAACAAAAAAAGAACTAACCCGTCAGAGTTACTTCAAAAATAGCACCAGTATAATAGTCAAGGCCTCGCGCTAATGATGGCTCAATGACAACAGTCGGAAGAACACCGAAAAGCTCACAATAATCCAAAAGTTGCCTCATTTCAGATATCGCTCTCTGTATATCACTATTTTTTGATGCAGATTCATCGTCCTCGAACCATTTTAATAAATCCAAATTTGTTAAGCTGCTGTTATGTTCTGGAAAAAAACCAGTTCACATTACTGCTGGAGAAAATGCTTGAAAAGTCACTGTCGGCATAAAATACTTCAAAATAGCCATAGGAGAGGTGCATATCGATGAAGGATGATGATAACTGAAAGACATCGCAACATCAAAAATCAACTAGCAAGAAGATCCAAAAAGTGCATAATATTTTTTTTTACCACTTTTCAGTAAGAGACTGGTTGGGAACATTAGATGCGTCTTAAGGTATTACATTGGTTAGCCACTTATTTCGCTTACGAAACATTTATCTATTAAACAGAAGCATTTGCTTTCCTTTTCCATTCACCCTATCGTATTGTCACAATTCTTTCCCTATGCCTCACAAAATGATCTAGCAATAGAAAATTTAGAGAGGAAAACAGCGGACCCCGCAAACGTATGTACGTCTCCAGTCTGCTGACAACGCCANTCCTATGCCTCACAAAATGATCTAGCAATAGAAAATTTAGAGAAGAGAACAGCGGACCCCGCAAACGTATGTACGTCTCCAGTCTGCTGACAACGCCACACTGAATGTGTTTTTCAACACACAATTCATTCCGGACATCTTCCCACGGAAGTTTGTCCAATTTGTCGATCGATGAACATACGGTTTTAAAGTCTTTCTTTGGCACACCACAAACAGCAAACATGCCATCAAGTAGTAGCCTATGGTTTACCTAAAAATACATTCCGCAGATGTAATGGATTTTTAAAGTCAAAATATAATTTAAATTAATTCCATTTTTTTTTATTGACAGATCACTAAGTACTTGATCTTTCGTTGTAAGAAAAAAGAAACAAGCATTAGTGGATAGTGAATGTTGTTTAAGGCAGTGTAAGACGAAACTAGAAACTATACGTCACACCAATTTCAGTGAGCAACACCGAACAGTATGATGCTATAAGCCGACAGTAGATAACACTAGAAATCAAAATTCCAATTTGCTTACTTTAACTTCAAATGAGCCAATATCTAGAGCAATTAGTATTTCATTTATAATCCTTAGCAATTCGGCTTCTGGAATCATCGGATCATAAGTGCCAGCAATATCAAAATCCTGGAAAAAACTACAATAATAATTATATGGATGAACAGAAAGTACTTGGAATGAAAGGTCATATGGCAGTAAGATACAGTAAGATCCTTTTTCAATATTTTTAACTTGAAATTTTAGAAATTAATAGGAGTCCGCATGAGGGCAATCAAGCCAAACTCATACGGATTCAAAAATTTATACCTTACTAAAGTTATACAGTTTTTTATTTCGTCAAACTACTAGTTCTCAAAGACTGCCATGTGAAACTGCAGTTTAAACAGAAATGAAATAAAATAAAAAAAAACTAACACACTGATAAAATTCTCGAAAACGTCCTCTAGATGGGTTATCCCTCCGATACACTTTTCCAATATGATACCGCTTTAGGTACATAACAGTTTTATTCATTGCAAGGTAACGAGCAAAGGGTACCTAAAAATCCTACAGCTTTGATCAATAGAAATTTTAAAGGTTCTGCTGCAAAATAAAAAAAAAAAAAAAAAAAATTAATTTAATGAGACGAATTCCGCTAGCAAATTTGAACAGATATGCATCAAAACTTCTTAAACTATGATTCTGCTCTGGAACTCTCGCAGAACCAACTGACAACAAAATGAATCGTCCTTAAAGAATTTAAGGAGCAAAAAATACTTCGCTTTTAATCTTCCAATTAAAACTAAAACTTAAAAATATATAAGAGGGTTATTTGAGTTGAAATTGTCTCTAATTCTAAAAGTTAGCGAAGATTACCCCTACTTTAAAACAACAAAAAACACGTTTTCTAAAGCAAAATTTAGAAACATAAATAACTGAAAATCGTAAGAAATCAAAAGTGTACTGTAAGATCATAACGTAGACTGAGAAGTTCGCCTCCTTGATCAGACAGATCATAAACTAATTTTCCACCCTCTTCACCATACTTTCCCATTAAAATATCCCGTAATTCAAAAACAGGTGTATCGATTGTAACAGCACCATGGCGTTTAAAACATTCCGTAACAACATTTAATACATGTTCGCGTAATGCCATATCATGAGGTCCGTAGTCACGTGTACCTGAAAAAAATCATCAAAATAACGAAAAGGAATGGGTATCAGGAAAGCCAGAGAAATTTTCTAGTGAAAAAAAAAGGCAATCTACAGATATACCTCTTGGACATCGAATTTCAAACTTTTTTTGGGAATCATGATGCGACAAGCGATTTTTTTCAACCATACACGTTACGTTCTTTTCAATCTACAAAGAATTTTACCAAATAGAACTTTCCCATAAAAAAGTCAAATTAAATTTAAAAAAATCCCAGACTTCGAGAATCCAAATTATAAGTTTTGAGAAATCCAAAATTTAGAAGAAAAAAGGGTTAGTTACTAGTGCTGAAGCCTCGCTGCTCGAAAAATTAATATTTTCTGCACAGTGGTGTTATCTTTCCATAGCTTCTTTTCGAATCAAACCTTGGAAAATAGATCCAACTAATAGCAGGTAAATGACAATTCAGGATTCAGAATGCGGGAGTTTAGAGAACGTTAGCATTCCATACCAATACTTCTTCATCATTTAGGAAAAAGCATTTTCAAAAAAAATGGTTAAATTAAAAGGTTGGAAGAAATTACGAACTGTTGCCGAATCGATATTCATTCCATTACCTTGGTGATAGTTCCGTTCCATCGAATAATGAAAAATTTGGTAAAATTTGAACAAGCTGGCAGCAAAAGTCTCCCAATAGATAACATCAGTAGTAATGCGTATATTTAACAATTACTACTAAATTTATCAGTGCATTCCCATCATACCAAAAGACTCAGTTCTTCGTATCGCATTTTCTTTCTTTTTTTTCCCCAATCTAATCTTTAAAAATTACTTTGATTGAGTACAGTTCAAAATGAATTTTACAGAAATTAACTCCAATAACTAGTCCACTGAACATCATTCCGGCAACAAATCCATAACTAACAAAAGTTTATTCTTAAAAATGTACAAATGGCACAAAACCATTGGAGTTTTTGAAAAGTCCCAGAGTAAAAGACACACATGACACTTTATCGTTGTGAAAATTCAGAAATTAGTTTGGGACTTTTCTTCCTCCCTTTATGATGTTGACGGATTAAACCACTGAATTTCTTAAAACCGATTTACTACAAGCACTGTATAAAGCAAGTTCATTTTTAGAATCAGAAAAAAAACCATCTAGTTAGTAGCATTCAGTCCAGTGTTAACTGCGGGATTTAACTTTAAAAATCCAGCCGTTTCATTTCATCAATTATTTGCTTACAAAGGAGCTCATGAATGCGAGTCTGGTCTCCCCGAAGAATGTAAAGAAGAATGTCCAGAACTAAAACACTGCTTTGTGACAAAAATCAAAAATCTATTTCTGACAAAGTCCATTCCACTGTACCTCACAATCCAAAAACTGAAATTTCACCTCTACTCCTTACCATATTTTTATGCCACCGAATACAAAATCCCACATAGAACAATCACTTTATCATAACTTAAGATTATTTATAATGACGTCATAGGACAAAAGCATTTTAACCCTAGAAAAGTATACTATTTAATCAGTACCACATCTTCCTTCTCTTTCACGTCCTTCAGAGCTCGTATTTCACTGGCCAAAGCTTTGATCTCTTCATGTAGAACTTGTGGAAATCTTTTGTTATCATCAGAACCTTCCATGATCGAAATGTCGCTAAAAACAAATTTCAGTGTGACAACGATTCATGCAACGCGGTAATCTTGCAGTACAAGTACGCAAATTTGATTTAACGGAGTGGACACTAATTCTTTGAAATCCAAAACTGAAGTACCTTAACTCTGTACTTCAACACAACAGACAGAATCTACCTCACCCTACGTAAGCAGCAGTTAACGAACCCTAAGTACAGGAAAGTAATAAATCCAACGTCTCACGTCTCAAACAGTACCATAAAAACCCCGCATCACGTACAACTGATACCTGCAGCACTTCCCGATGGACACTGACCAGCCGAGTCTTCAAATACCATCGTCCATGAAGAGACCAAATTGACATATAATTCAGTAGGCGTGGCAGTGACCCTACTCCGTAGTGGCCCGAAGCCTTGGAATATCTGCTGTCCCTGGCCCATACCTCTCCCTTTTTGTTAAACTTAAGAGGTACTCGAATTTCTGTCCCGCGATTTCCCGATATTCATTTACTCTTTGCATTACTTCATTCATTCACTTTACATCATCTTTCTATCCTTTCCATGATTTGTATTGTTAACAGTGAATTCAAATAGAAGAGAAGGAATTTTCCTCTGTGTCCTAGTCCATGTATCTATACTTTAGTTTAGATTAGCTTCCTCTGGAAGAATTGTAATTTAATATTTCCAAATACATTTCCTTTTTTTTTTTTTTTAAAAGATTTTCATTTGCAGAAAACGATATTTACTTATTTACCTAAAATGTCGATCGATATTGAAAGCAGTGAAAATGAAATGTCTTTGTGTCTTTTGTTTCCTCTGTCTTCTTCATGCTCTCCTTGTGTTCGTGTTTCCTGTAGTCGTTTTGATTAAAGGTATAATTACTTGAAAGTATTGTATATATATATCTCACACTCCTGCAATGCCTCTTTAAAAAATTCACAAAAAATACAAAACTTATCAACAACCGGGAACAATCCCTAGTCGTAAATACACGGATGCAAATATTCTGTATGCTCATGTTATGGATGGGAAATAGCATTGTCATACGTACCTGGCTGCGTAAAATGCCGTCACTTTCGCATAACTATAGATTGGATCTTTGAACTTGTATTACTGTGGGATAAGAGCTTTGGTCTGTTTGGTTTTCTCAGTTAATTCAATCTATTTTTCAAGTTCCATTTTAAACCTTCCACTATTAGAGTGTATTCGTTCGAGACTGTGATATCTTATGGCCTGTGATAGAGTAGTGGCTAACATAGGACTTTAATGTATTTTGATCCTCAGAGGTAGATGTCCTGTTCTTCTCTCCTTCCATCTTTTTTCATCTTCCTATTTTCCATCATTTATAATATTTGCCAGTTATAATCGGATATTACTTGTATTTTCGAAAAAGAAATTTGGTGCTCTCTAATTATTGTTTCTCAGGAATCAGTGATGAGTGATTATTCTTATCCATCGTATAACCGGGCTACATCTGTTAACCCATCGTCACACAAACATAATATTTCTTCGTCGAATTCGGCACCTCAACAGCAGAATACGCGTCCACCATATAGTCCTATGATAAACTCAGTTTCTCCTGGTGAGTTCCATGTGGTTTTTTTTTAGGCCATACGGTGTTATGAGAGAGTTATGTAGACAGTATCACGAAGATGGTAACAGTAGTAGAATTTTTTCGTCTCATATTTCGAAAATGGTGAAATCAAAACTCTCATTTACTTCATATGATCATTTTATATTGGACAAATTTATTTCTTACCGAGAAGTTAACACATGATAGAACCAGTAACACAGCTTTATAAAAAAAAGCCTAAAATTTGTTTTGATAGTGTATCTTTAGAGAATTTTGAAGAGATAGTGCTGTGTACACTGTGCAAGTTGAAGAGAACATTTAGAAGTGTTCCTACTGTTCACAATTCGATTTATAAAAAAAGTGATAAAAATATGTGCCTGAGATTCTAAACCCAACTACCTAACATCGTACTTTCGAAATATCAGCTTCATTTTATGTTTCTTTAGTCATTTCAAAGTTATTACGAACGAGTCCTAGCATCTCTCATCGTCCTCTTCCCAAATTAAAAGTTAAAGAACTGTGTTATGGAATAATAATAACTTGATTGAAATTTGTGCATGCGGGAAGTTGGTCATGTGACATCATTTTACATATAAGCCCATGTGTTTACAATACTGATATTAAAGGAAATTGAGACTAAGGTATATTTAGTGTAAATAATACTACCATATTTCACTGTCATAGCAGGGATCTTACTTTATTTTCAGATACGTATGGGTCAGCAAATTCACAAATCCCATATCAGCAGGCGGCAATGAATTCTCGTCATAATGGTACTTTCCAACTTAATCCGAATGCACCACCTTTTCATCCTGCGTATTCGGTATGCTAGCTCCTATTAAACTTTGATAGGCATGAATCTGCTGATTACCTCAAAATTCAATGTTATCATTTTATTAAAGCTAAACTCTTTTATGTTCATTCTATCAAAATACCATTTAGCTCATGATATGAAACCTTAATTTTTCTGACAAATGTTTTAGTGCTAATTTCATGCCTTGTACATCATTAGTTATGATCATAGAACAGGGCATACAAGCCACTCAAATTAATCTCGGAAAGGCAAATAATGCTTTCAAATAATAATTCCTTTTTGTTTTTCATTCTTTAAGATCATTTTCTAGTTTTTCATTTTTCAGTATCATCTACACGATGTCCCGTCGTACGTGAATGCCCCAATGTACGATGGATATTGTCCAGCTAATGCTTACGATTATCAGGTTTGTTTGGAATTAAAGATTTAATTGTTTCCCAAAAATTTGATTAAAATCTGATAAGTTTTATTTAACTAACTTACATCGATCAAGCGGCAGAAGTCAAAAGAAGGATTTTGATTCAACTTCCTTAAATCCAGTTTTAAATTTCCCTTTTTTCTTTTTGTAGCTCAGTCACATCTTGTTGGTGGTCCATTTCCTAAATTTTTTTTTAACTTTGAAATTTATACCTAGCATCTCCATTTTTCATATATAAGCTGTATGTATTAATAGACTCTTTATAATTGCTGTTCTGGTACTAATGATGTAATCAATGTTGCGGAGAAGTTTTGATGTAAATTAATTTTTAAAAGCAAAACACTTCCTTATAAGATGCATGGTAGAGGATTCCAGTTCTCTGATGTACAGAGATATAACAAATTGGGGGAATGCAGCATTTTGAAAGTAAATCTGATTTGGAACAGACGACGTAGTTCGTAAACATTTGAGTGTGTGTTAAATACCATAGACAAATATGCAAAAAGAAAAAAAAAGGAAAGAAAAGAAAAAAAAAAAAACGATGAGAAAACTTACAAGTGAACCAACTAAATTTTGTTCTGTAGAATGAAATTTGGCCTGATTGAGTTATGTGTTTATTTTTTATGGTTTTTTTTTTTTTTTTGTGTATTTTTGTTTGTCTCTCTGCGATGCGGAGCACATAGAGAAGTCTTCAAATTTGGTTGATCGATAGAGTGCTACTAGGATGATGTGATGTGATTGGAATGACATTGAGGACAGTGTGTAGGGAAGACAGGAGTGGTACTGTGGTAGAAAGTTATATTATCTTTTTTCTTGGGTATTCAAGAAATCGGTTTCATCATTCTGCTTCCCTTACTGAATGGTAACGGTATAAGGGAAGGAAGAGTAGATGGGCATGTTCCGCGAAACTCATTTAGTGATGAGATTTTATCGAGATTCCTGATCAGGTGATTCTGATTTTGATAATGGGGAGAAGGTGGTAGGTAGCTGGTGCGATTCTGCTGTAACCGACATGCATCTTCTGCCTTGTCGTCCGTGTGCAGCAGCAGCAACAGCAGTCATTATCAGTAGGTTTTCTCGCTCGATAAGAGCTGAGCCGAGCTGAGCCGAGCCCATTTTACCAGTACTATGAATTTTTTCATTTTTCTCACTCAGTGCTACTGAAAACCCTCTCCGCAATCCATTTCATGTTTAGAAAAATAATCCTTGCACCTATCTTCACACTCTACCGTTTGCTTTCTTCGCTTACAGTGTGAAGGATGCAGATGTTAACCTTATTCGTCTCCTCTACTCCAGTTTCCAGCTCAACGTAGTCAGCTGTGAGACAGATCAGAGGCAAGGTTTGAGCTTGGGAAACTTGTTTCCATGGTTACAAGTAATCTAGATAATTTTATGAACAAGTTGATAACAAAAACTCTTCTAGATGAATAATTTTATTTTACTGTTAACTGGTTTAGAATGGGAAAATTGAGCTAATATGATGCTCTTTTTTGATTTCGTTTTTGTAAAAGTTTTGAAAGAACACCTGTATTCATTTTAGATGTGCAGCTGCTATTGATCATTTATTTCCAACTTTCATGAGTAAAAAATCAAAGCAAATATTTTTCTGGGACTATGAGGGATGTAGTTTCGAAAGATTTTAACTACAATATCTCGTAAACGCCACATTTAACAACATTTCTCCTTCCCATATGAGAGAAGTTTTAGTCTAAGTTTGTGAAGGCTGCTCCCCATTTGAACGTTCCTAACATTTTTCTCTCTCGTTACAGATAAGCGTAACTGGAGAAGTTCTGTTTTTATGCAGCTGAAAAATTGCGTTGGTTTCTGAACGGAAAAGTGGGAGTGATTTGCGCCATTTTTTTTTGAGATTAGTTGAAGAGAAATAACATGAAGATGGTATGTGGTAGCCATAATAGAAATATTGTTGCGAAGAAAATGGATAAAATTCATTTGCCGTAATATTGAAGTTAAAATAACGAAGTCTGTGGGGGGAAAAGGAGTGAGAGAAAAGGGAAAGGGAAGTGGACGAGACTTCAAAGTGAATGTTTTTGCCATTGTAATTGACTGTGTGAAAGTACACCATCACACACTGACTGGTACGACCTAATTGATCGGTGGTAAATTTATTGTTATTTTTTCCTTTTCTTCATAGACCGTACTCCTGCTCCTAGCCTCAGAGAAAGAAAAATGTTTAATTTCTTTGTAATTAAGATCGAGTTATTGGTTTGTAATAATTACCCATATAGCAGATATCTCGTCATTCAGATTTTGAATCTTATATAGAAACCAAGATTTTATGAAGCAAACTAACCCTTCATTTTTGTTTAATCATAGTCTTAATCAAATAAATCATGTTCAATCGAATCATTTGCGGTCATTATCATGACCAAATGTTATAGTTCTGATACAATTATGCTGGCAATCGTTATAATTGTAGTTTTCGCAAGAGATCCCAATGTTTACTCCGTATATGGAGCCTCCAGCAGTGAATGGTGATGATCTGGATACATCGGGTGGAGAATTAGGTTATGGTAATAATTTTGGATATTACGGACTTCAAGCTAACCTTTCACCTGCTCTTTGCGAACGAATGTTGTGCAGTGAACGAGCCAAAGAATTGCAAGAGGTCTGGTGATTAAATTTACTTATTTTCCTTTTTTGCATGGCATTCACTTTTCATAGCTGCATTTTTACTGCCTTATTTATGTGTGGTTTGTTCAGTAGTTTTCCAGTGTGTTTTAGCTCGAAAAGATTATGCAGTACAATAGATATTTGGAACTAGTGTCCATTAGAGTAACAACATAAGATCTTACCAAGAGGACTCAAAATTGATGATTAGAACACCATTATCCTTAATGTTTTCAATTGCTGTTCTTTGATTTTGCTGCACATACTGATTGCACTATGTAGGACCAGTAATTCGACTTGTTTTTTCATCTCAAATAATAAAGGAAAACTTTTTCTGAAATCTTTTTTTTTTTTCTTTTCTTTGCATATTAAAAACTTATGCGTGATTTAGATACAAGTGGGCTTAGAACAACTAATATTGGAACCAGGCGAATTCGAAACCTGGTCGAATGCTATCAGAGAACGTACTACCAATCCGTCCTTCAAAGTTGATGCACTGAAAATAGCAGTTGAAATGATTATTCAGTTGGTAAAAATTTTCTATCATTTCCGGAATTAGTGTACGGAATGTACAGAACTTATTTCTCCTTCGCTCTTGTAGTTTAATGTAAGGCAATTCATTTAAACAGTTAATGTTTTAGAGAAATGAGAGAATCGTTTCATTTAAAAGGAAAACTGAAATTTTTTTTTTTTTTTTTTTTTTTTTTGAGGCTTGAAGGCAATAGTCTCTGCTACTTTATTGCGATTTTTTTTACAGCTTACGTATGATGCTTAGTTTAAAACAAGGTTGAAGTTAAGTCAAATTCAGAGGTGAATAGAAAATAGAAAAATTTTTACCATTATCAAGATTTGGTTGCCTGTTTGTCCATTTAATTGACATGATTACGTTCCTTGTTAGGAAATGACAAGCTGACTGATTTAAACTTGTGCCGTGTATTTTCAATTCCTGGTTTGAAATTTTCTTTTTTCTAATTTTAGGCAGCGTTTACTTCATCATCACAAACGGTACAGTATAATTTGGCAAAATTATGTTCGTTTCTATGTCGTGATTTGCATACTTTCCAAGATGATATGATTGGTAGCTTATTATGCTTTCACGAGGAACAGAGATCCAATCTCAGTGATCAGCAACGAAAGAACCTTTTATTGTTTTTTGCCGAAATTTATGAAAAATTGGAATCAGTGGGTTGATTTTCGATTGTAATTATAATCCCGAAGTTTTCACGAATTTTTTTTTTTTGATAAATTATATGCTTTTAACATTTGCTTCTTCATTTTTTTTAACCTTTTAATCAGCAAATCGATTGGTCTTTTCTTAGCATCTAGATTTTTGATTTTTACAACTTGGTCTGAATTTAATAGTTTCGTTTACTTCTAACAGTTGCTGCTGATTTTTTTATTAATTTTTCGAATAATATTTACTAGCCATTTTTGTCCAATTTTTTCGCAATTTCTCCTGACGGAATGGAGAAGTATGCACATTTACAAGTGGAAATTTTTTGAAACATTGTAGAAAACATGCTTTCATAAGTTTAATTCTAATTCCAGAAAAAAAGCTCACAAATGCAAGCTTTTGAGAACGCATTACTGGAGCAAATAAAAGAAGTCTTATTGCCTGATCGTTTGGATGATTCAAAAGTTAAAGTGGTAGTAGAAGTGCTTAAAGTAATTTTTAACTGCAATTTTTTAACTGTATAGATTGTAAATTATATCATAAATTAACCATATGAAATTTTTAATTATGTAATTGTCCATAAAATATTTTGCAAAATTTTCAGGATTTGAATCTGTGAGAAATTGAGTAAGGTCAACACTTCCAAATAGTTTTTTTGCAGCTCACTGGTCGGTATTTGGACACCGATGAAGGCACTTCGAAAATTAATGAGCTTCTTACCCAACTAAACGCCATTGCTAAAGCACATCCGGCCATCAGCGAGTGAGGATTGATGTTGTCCATGTTTTTTTAATTCTTATTATATACCTAAGATATAAGATGTGATTTATGTTTTACGAAACTTTATTAGTGAGATCTGTTTATTATTATTACTATAACTTGATTTAAGATGTGTCAGTGATTGGGAGGAAAAGTGAGATGTTTGATAATATCATATAGGGTGATATCACTTTTTATATAAGGCAGCTGGATTTCTAACCAAGGAACTGCTTTCTTTCATATGTTGGAAGCAATTCTAAGATTGTCATTAGCTAAGAACTTCCACGCCTAAGCGATCATGGAATATTGTGGTTTTCAGTTCCGTGAAGGAACGAATATTGAGTTTAAACACATGGCGTGAGAATAAATGGGATGCAAGGAACTTTCTGACAAATAAAGAAGAAAAACCACCAACTGAGGTATGTAATGCTTGATATATTTATATTGACAAATCTTAGAAGAGCATTCTCATTTGACTCCACATGAAAATTCCTTCATATTATCTTTTAAGTTTATTTGAATGTTTTAAAAAGATAAAATTAATATAAGTTTTACTGATTTCAGCAAAGTCGTAGAGAGAATGACCAGTGCTTGACGCCGTCCTGCTCATCCAGTTTCATCATTGGCCCCGATGGTCAGCCGCTGACCGATGAGGAGCGTGCCTTCTTAGAGGAGAGTTTCCGTAAATTAGACAATAATGACATCACCTTGGATAATGATGATGTGAGCGATGAATACGATGAATTTTTGTCAGCAGGTACAGTGAACTACAGAAGTTTTGTTAAGTTTATATTCATGTAAGGTTTCGCTTCCCAACATTTTTGAGTATCAAGTAAAAACGGACCTCAGGAGTGTAGCCGAAATGGAAAAATATGCTACTATACTTTAGCCTCATTATGAAACTGTTTAGTTTTGTACTGAGACAACGTGTAGACAGAAAATAAACTTTTCATTTTAGTCGCCAATGAAGAAGCAAAAAAACGTGTAGCGGAAATGGAGGTGGCTGAAATAGAAAAGCAAATGGCAAAAACCAATATAGATGGACCATGTCGGGGTGAAATCACTCCAACGGAAAATGGCAAAGGGATGGCAACATAAAGAGGGGATGAGGGAAGATTAATGATCAGATCATATCAAAAAATTTTACTGGGTAATAGGTGAGTTCTATGACATTGAGTTCTAGTTCCTTCAAAATTTTCGAAATTTGAGTACCGTCATTAAATTAGGGTTAGTAGAGATAGTGTTGCCTGGTTTCGGTTGGAGTGGTTTTTTTTGCGACTCTTCCATATTGTTCGATTTCTTGTAAAAAAAAAAAAAAAAGAAGAGATTTTTTCGAATAACTAACTGGCTTTAAAAAACAAGCAAGTATGTACATTGGCCAATTTTTACTTTTCCCACATTCATTTGTTTTTTACAATAGGAAGTACCCGCTTGTCTTCTGAAAAAGGCTGTAAGGTGTTTCTAGGCGAAGTTTTAGTCTTAACAGATTTGGTACGTTGGTAACCAAGTTATTTTAAAGGTGTAGGCTTTTGATATTATTTCCCATTATATCACAATGTACGAGTTCCATGTTGCGAGTGTTATAGTGTCGACGGTAGATGATGCCATCGGCTTCTCTTCCGAAATTCCTTGGGCGCAATGACTTTTTACGTTCTGATTAAAAGCATAAACATGAAGCGCATGGAGCAGTAAAAGAATGAATACCTAAATATTTCATTTAGGAGAAACGTAATTTTATTTGTCGGGCGGTATACTTTTATTGGTTACTCTAATGCATAAGGAAGGCTTCAGTTAGGCAAGCAGGACTGATGTACACTCGTGTAGTAAGTAGTTATACAGATTTACCAATATATGTTCATGAATTTATCGAAGAGAGTCGCCTATTGTGAAGAATAATTTCAGAGCTCCAAGAACAGTGCTTAGTGATTTACTGACAGTAAACTGCCAATAAATGATATCCCCAACTTAGTGTAAGATAAATGATTTTTCCTCAAATTCTCTTTGTTTTTGTGTAGGTAGTTGCTTCTCAAATCAGTTTTTTGCTATGTACATATTGGTACTTATTAGCGGAAAAGGATGGGAAGTGTTCAGTACCTCGTGTGGTGTCGCATACATCACGTAATGTTTTCTTTTCACTTCACTTTTCTCGGTTCTCATAAAAAAGATAGCTTTGAAAGTTATTATCCTTTCCTGTATTACGTTTTGTACGTGAACGCAAAACACGGTATGACTGTGTAACTTTTTGATCCTCCAAATCTCTTTACATTCAGTTGCACTTTTTTCAGAGGTTTCATTTTTTTTTTTTTATTTTCTTTGTCTAATTTATGTACATCTGTTGTGAATAAATTATGGTTGCACAGTAAGTTCTCCCGCATATTAACATTTCTCTACGTCCAGAACATATTAGATTACCACCCAATATTATGCTACTTTTTTTTTGAATGTTTGGTGGAAAGAATTTTAAATTGATCTGTAATGAATTCTACACTACTCTAAATTAAGAGACATTTGGTTAGTTACAACTTGCCTAATATTTCGAGCAATTAATTGAAGTAATCGTTACTTGGAAGGGCTGCTCTTGCCTTTCGGGGCATTAGTGATAATAAACTGAACTGTTAAAACATGAATCCTTGCCTGGCATGAATTATCACAATTTCGTTCCGGTGGGTATTTGTGCATTCCCAAACTCCATGTGCAATTTCCCTTCATATTAATTGGAAAAATTAGACGGATGGTGTGTCTAACTTTAGTTACTTAGGTGGAACAAATTTTCATTTTTACCAGGATGAAAAATCGCTAAAAACCTGATTTGGCATAACAGTCTTTTTAGCAGCACAAAACTGTACGGCATCATTTGCTGCTCGCTTCGCCACGGCAGCTACTTCCGGTAAATTTATGTACTTTCCAACACCAGTACCATATTTCTTCGGTTTTGGAATTTGCGTTACTGCAGTTGCCGGACTTGAAACTGCTTCTGGAAATGAATGTTATGACTTGCCACTTTACTCTCTTGAGTTCCGTTTGGAAAAAACCACCAAAGCATGTTACTAACATATCGACTAACCCCTCTGCAGAGATCCCAAAAATTTCTTTAAACTGGGATAAGCCAAATTCTCACCACTTTTATTGGCTTTTGCTAAACGAATATTTTCCCTTTCTTTCTCCATAATCACTTCAGCTTCCTCAAATGGATCAACAAAAATTTCTGCATTGAGGAAAACCACATCTTTCTGAAACGAATAACAAATTCGGAGCTTGTATACTGCTCAGATAATCAGTATGCTTAAAGCCAAGATTTAAAACTTGCTATTGGTCGGTTTTTTTCATCTGTTTCTATTTTCTCAATAGTGTTCAGTGTTCCAGTACCACCAACAACTCGTCCGAAAATGGTATGTTTGCCATCCAGGTAATTGCACGATCGAAAAGTAATAAAGCTGAAATAAGGCGGACTACGAATAACTGTTGGATTTGGAGTACTGGGTTAGATAATTAACAATGTGAGAAATATTCCAGAAAACTTTATATATTTCCATAATGCTTACAACTGTGACTTATTGGTATCTGTGCCATGATTTGCCATACTCAATACACCACGTTGATCATGACTGAATGAAGGTAAAATTTCATCTTTGAAAGGCTTTCCCCAAATAGAATCGCCTCCTTTACCGGTACCTGTGGGATCTCCTCCTTGCATCTGAACGTTACAAGAATTCGAGTATTTCCGTACACACATTAAATATATCTACTTTACTAGTAATGAATCCAATTCTAATAAATCTAATGATAAATTGACAAAAAATCTTGAAATTTTACCATAAAATTCCGGATGACCCGATGAAATCTCGTACTGTTGTAGTAACCGTTTTTGCAATGCGTGATAAAATTTTCACAAGCTCTTGGTGCTTCTTTGCAATATAATTCAAGATTTATAGCCCCAAAGTTGGTTACGATCCTTGCATAGCCATTCTTTTTTACCCTTTTATATCTGAAGTGATGAAGTGATACCTATGCAATACGAAATGGTGCAGCTGAGAAGAATGTTAGTATTCAAAAAATAAATAAAAATAAAAATGTTAAACTTTTTTAGTTGACTCGGGTCCCGAAACTTGTCATTGTTCTAAATGATATATGGAAATACTAGCATTGTAAAATTACGATAAGCTGCTCCTAATGTCAGAAAAGAGTTCAGAGAAAAATTAACTTGACAGTTTCAGCATCCAAGACAGCTGCTTTTTGTTGGGTTACTGGTTCCATTGTTGTTGATGTCAATCCTGCAGCTACAAGGCCCTGACTATAATGGGCAGCATTGAGTTCATCTGCTGTTTGTTCTTCTACATCTTCAATTTTCTGTAGAATAGATATTATATAAATAGAGCTGGAGCTTGGAACAAGACCACTGAAGTCATACATATATGAAATCCCAAAACAAAAGAAAAAACTTCCCAATCACTTTAATTCAATTTTCTAACCACTAGCATTTCCTGATTGTGTAGTGTATTACTATCAATTTCGAAAAGTTAATCAATCTTACTGCTGGAACATATTCCTTCGCTAGTTTTTCTAAAATCTCTTTAGTTTCGTTATTCATTTGTCGGATGTAAAATTTCGGGTCTTCCATAGCCTTCTTTTCAGCTTCAATTTCTGATTTAGTCTTTAAATCCAGTTTCACATGATGAAATTGCTCAATGTTGAACTTTTCCAAATGGTTCGGGTCCTGAAAGGAATTATAACTGTTCTATATGTATACCGATATTATAAGGAGGAACGTGAATACAGATGATTTCATTACATTATTTGGAGTTCCTTCTCAATTTGAGCAATTTGAACATTCTTTAGACTTTACAGCAATCCAAATTATTCATGAAAGTAATGACTTGAAAGATATATAAGATATGCCTGTAAAGTGATGATATCTTTTCGCTGAAATTGTTCATCGGTGAGAAGATCTCTTAAATGTCCAGGCTTCAAATTCAGTTCTTCAACAGCTTCAAGTGCATATACATTTCCCGTTTGACGAATGGCCACAACATGACTCGTCGGCGTGAAAACACGAAACGTAACAGGACATCGAAAATTACCTGGAATATAAATCAATTTCCTTCATTTAGAACAATGAAATGACCTCAGCAGAATGCAGTCTACTTAATTCCCCCATTTCTTTTCTCTTTTCTTCTGATCAGGTCGTTCCTGATTCGAAATTTTCCTAAACATGGAGAAAACATAGTCGAAGTCTCAATAATAACCAATCGAATGAGTATTAAAATTAAAATAACTGCCTGTTGATATGCGGTCTAAAAAAGACTATTTTAATTCTCAAGTAATCACTGTTACGGTAAGAACTTTCACCATCGCTATCTTTGTCGAATTTCAGATGAATTAATTCTTTTGCTGTCATTTTCTTCCCAGTCACTGGATTTACACCAAACCTTTTTAAATATGGAATAATTTGCCTGAAAAAAAACATCATTGTTTTTTTTTCTTTATTAATCCTTTTTTAAGAGAAGTCGAAAACTGGATTATCGAAGCAATTACATGCAAATAAAAATCCTTATGCATACGTTAAATCAAAAATAATTCCATCTTGCGAACAAACGGGATCTTCAAATGGTCGTAGAGATAGTGCACAATGTGTGATTGGTAGACGTTTGAATAAGGCACGTTGCATGCGCCTTCCAGTATCTGTAAATCATGTTACAGGAATGCCGAAACATTTATATAAAAAACTGTAACCTTAGATTAAATTTCAAAACCCAAAACATTGAATATCAATATAAAAGTCCCAATTAAAAAAAAAAAAAAAGAAAGAAACAAGCCATCTTAAGCTTAATTGACTGATGAAAAAATTTACCATCTTTATGTCCGCCATAAGTTTCTTTCCATTCGGTTGTTGTCAAATATCTGGAAAAACAAGTAAGCAAATAAATGGATAATTCTAGAAATAGAAGAAAAAATAATAAGCGAATGAAATGGAACATATCTAGGAATAAAAGACGAAATTTTATTAACTGAAGAACTGTACTATTTTCTCAGCTTTGCGTCTTTTTCATTTTCTACATTGATGTTTTGTACTCTTTCTGACAAGAATCTAAGGGTTTCTCAACTTCGAAATATACAACGTAAGTTTAAAAATAATATAACAGTAATGTAATGTAATGAGTGAGAAACCGGAGAAAAATGCTGCAGCTTCCTTGCAAATCGTTAATTTTAAGCACAGCTGAAGAAAAGATTGGGAAACAACTTACAGTTTATCCTTTTGATGTTGCTTCTTTCCCATATCGAAAAAGTCTTACAGCAGTAAATTTAATTCGGACAACCGAAATCTGAGAAAAAATTAAATTTTTGATTGCAAAAATTAATAAGTGTATCAGTACACCATTATTAGTACGGCTATCTTCCAGTCCACAAAATTCTACCGTTCCTAAACTTGACTTATCATCAACTAAACCGGAATTTCCCAAAGTTCCTGAGTAAAAGGGAATCGAATCTGGCATCTCCCTCCTCACACCATAAAATATCTGCATCCCTGACGCCGAATCAAAAATCGCGGCTAACAACAGCTCTGATGGAGCTCTCTATGCAACTCTTGTCCACAGCAGATTTTCCAGCGAAGTTTTAATGTTTTATAGAATCGAATGTGTACGAAATAATAACTATTACCGAAGTGAACTTGCACTAATTTGCAACTAAATATGGAAAACATTAAGATTTGACAATATGTTCTAGTATAAGTTTTCAAACACACTTAATGTGCCTTCATTGTTTAGTCCTTAATTAAAATGTCATATTTTGCTGACTCAAATTAGTTCTGTATTTCATGAATTACTGCATGTGCTAAGTTTCCTAATAATGTCATCCATTTGATTAGTTCAAATTAATCTTCTATGCTTTCCAGAAGAATTAGCTCAATCTGGTAATCCTGTCCAATCAATCATATTTACACTCCTTCGGATATGTTTGAACGGTTTTTGTGTCACTTCTTGATTCTGTTAAAATAACTTATCTCAGGTATTCAAAACAAAAGTTTGGGAAACTGCTTCTGTTATCAAATTGCAACGCTAACGAGTTAATTTGAAGTTAATTGATTAATACGTCAAGTAATACGCAGGTGCTTTTATGAGGTACATACGATTCTGCAATCAGTTATATTCTCAAGATATCAGTCTTGATGATAGTTCGGAGAAGATTAAGATTGAATTGAATGTCTTCTAGTTCTTGGTGGTCTCAATTAGGAAATTATTTAAAAAAAAAAAAAAAAAAAAAAAAAACTTCTTAAGATAACCACAATACTAATCCATATCACATAAAGATTAACTGATAATAAATTTCATGATCTATTAGTACACAATGCATAAATCGATTACGATAATGCAGAAAAAGTTTTCTTAGTTGCGATATTCAAATTTTGAGAATTCGAGAAAGGCGTTGAGACGTGAATGTCAAAGTGATGGTGATGATGATGAGGAGCAGACTCCGGGAGCACTCGGGGAGATGTCGCGGTGCTACGAAAGACAAAAGAAGCAATATTATATTTTTAACATATCACTTTTTCTTAGCACTGAAAATGCATGAAAAATCGACGATAAAACTTATCAAATATCATCACAATAACAATCGTGTTGTTTTTCAAGAGTTTGACTTGTGTAGTGTTGGATAGAATTGAGCTTTCCATTCTTGAAACTTTTTCTGCAAATCATTTATTTCAAAAAAAAAAAAAAATTATTGCAGACAGTCAAGTGATCAAAATCAGTGTTTCACATTCCATAAAATTTATGAAATGTCAAATCGAATTAGCACAAGTGCTAAAAAATTTTAGGCCAGTAGCCAGTGGCATTAATTGATACTTTCTGTGCTGCAATACTAAATGACTTCATTTTAAATTACTCATAAAATTTTACTCGAAGTTCCTCTTCTTTTCTTTGCGCATCTTCCCTGGCAATCTTTTGGGCCAATATTTGCCTTCGCCATTTTGGCAACGGTTCTGTTGTTCCATTGATGAATTGTGGCACTAGGCTAATATATTTATCAAGTGTACATGCACTTCTTGCCTCTTCGATGTCAATTTCTAGCTGTAATTCAAAAGACAAGCAACAAAGAAAGGAGAATTGAAGTTTTGAAAATTAATTCAACAGTTGTAAGAATTTGAAAACCTTTTAATTTTTGAAAATTTGAAAACCAGTACAACTGATTTCTCATGGATGCGTCTTTTTCCCTTAATTCTTTTCCCTCGAAGCGAATTGAAAATTGTTGAATGTGATCTTATTCCTATAGTTTTTTTAACTTCCCAGTTCTTACAATACGAGAATTTGCTTGAAATTTGTGAGGTTTGAATTTCTGAAAATGAAGAAACTTTAAAAATTTCTACAAAAATAACAAATGAAAGCAATTATTAATTAACAAACCAATTTCTGCTGTTCAACAATTAAATCCTTTTGTTTTTGCTTGTAATCCTTCAGTGACATCATACCTTTTGGCAACTGCTTTAGTTCTGAAGACATTTTTGGCAAATTTCATTATAATAAATTTGTAACTCTTTTTTCAAAAGTGAATAAAAATTCCAGTAGAAGTAGCAAGAATCTCAGTTCATGCAAAATCAGTTCTAAGAATTACGACTGAAATTAACTGAAAACTTATAACCTACTAAGACCGATTGGATTAGAAATCCACCGAGATCGATCGCCTACCGGAACCTAACATGCATCTCTTTTACCTTCTTGTTCTTGCTCGACAACTAATTAAACATAAGAACAATTATCACTTGTCTTACGCTGCATTGAAGAATGTTTGGGAAGCAACCTTGGATTAGTTGATCGTTGAGTTGATCACTTATCGAAATGGTCGTTTTCATTCTGTTCGATTTAATTTCATACTCTCTTTCATTATCTTTACTTTTATAAGCACTTCGCACAATATCTGTAAGTTATTCAAATTGAAATTTTAACTAATGCTTAAAAATTTCTAATTTAAATTAAAATGATAAAATTATCTCATAAGAAGAATGAAATGTTCCCACCCTTTCGATTCTCTTTAATTTACACTTCCTAAGATAACTGTACAATGTGACAGTATAGAAATGATTCAAGAAGTTTCATAGTTGATGAAATTTTTTTTTACCATATTCACGAATGGAGAACTTTGGACTATCCGAAAGGTTGCCGGATGCAGGTTTCTAAAAGGAAATCAATTAAATTTTTTTATTTACTTCTTTGATCACTGAGTTAGTCGATTACCTGTCGAAAGGATAACAGTGACTGAAAACTGCAGCAATATGTCAAATTACAAATATAAAAAATAAATTTATAATAGGTGATTTCAAGTAACAAATATTCTTTCAAAATAGCCAACGGTTGTTACTCCTCTTTGTAGCAGTAATCAATGAGCAACCAATAATTTTTTTACAGTTCTACCTTTTTCTTTTTTTTTTTTTTTCATTTTGTTTTGTTCATTGAATTAGTATTCTAAAGATAATTTATACAAAAATTCAAATTCCACGAACAATTGAAGAACTTATTGGAACATTTAAAACTTCTGCTACTTGGAATATTAACATTGCTACAAAAAGAGAATCACCTGTGAATGAAGCTGCATTTCTCGAACTGACGACATCTGTTCGTCGCTTTCTAATGCATTATCTAAATCATCCAAAATTTCTTTTACAATTCCATCAGCGTTACGTCGTTGACGAGTACTGTCTAAAATTACACTAAGATAACTCTTCTTTACAGTTTTCACTTGCTTAAAAAATTGATAGAATTTTTCACACACAAAAAAAGAAAATATTCTTCATCTGTGTGTGCAACATAAAATACTAAAGGGTAAATAAATACTAGTCAGATAAGAAATAAATCAGCTTATTAGAACTTATTGCAGGAGTAAGAAGATGTTGGAAAATTGCATTGCTACATCATTTATGGATAATCTGTGCAGTGAGGGAAAAGAGTTGTTTCTGCTCTTCCTTCCGTAATTAGTTAATTAACAATGCGTTAAAAAGAGAAATAAATAGTAACTTTTGCTTTGTTCATCATCTGCTAACGATTGTTGCTGAATGATTGCTTCGGTCATTTTTCTTTGCCTTTCCTCCATCGTACTGTTCGATTGTATTCTGTTAGAACTGTTGCATTTTGCTGATTTGGAATGTTGAATTTTTAGTTCATTTATTGCAATTTGAAATGAACTAGCCCCAAATTTTGATGAAGAATTGACGGATGTTGAAATATCCTCGTTTTCGGGAATTTTTGAATCTTCCGATTGTATCGAAGAATTTGATAGTTTCAGCTCAACTGATGCGTTTTTTGTGGCTGTATTCAGAATATCTGCAGATAACAGCTCCGACCTATTTGATTTAGACTTCGTTCCGGGAGTTCCTATAGCCTTCACTGGTGGATTATGAACTCGAGACATTTGAGTTTTTTGCTCTCGAAATAAGTTCTGTTGCCCCTTACCATTAGCCGTTACCTTCTTTAGGTCAACAGTCTTCGAGCATTGCTGATATGACCTTATAGATTGACTTAATTTGTTCACTTCGTTGGTTACGATCACAGTTGGGAAACAAGAAGACAAAGATAAGTTTTTGGCGACAGGACTGGTTGAAGTTGAATTTCTGGACTGTTGTTGGCTTCTCTCTTCAGGCCGACTTAATCCGGCTCGACTGGTTGTACCACTTTTATAACCAGAACCATAATGTAGCAAGGATGGATTTTCACGGATGGTTTTCGATCGCTGGGTTGGGAAAACGAGTGTCCCAAGGGAACGATCTTGCATCCTATAAAAATGATTTAATCAAGTTCAAATACTTTTGTGCATAATTTAGTCTTTTAAAGAGAGAAGTTTCAGAAATTACTTATTAGTCGTATGAATTTTAGACTCAAAATGCTCAGCGCAACAGCAAATATTCGTCTCATAATTATTCTCTCCCAGTACTGTAGCTGTGATACTTCATGTTATTTACACGGTGACAAGCCAAACATTTGAGTGAATGTCGTCAGAACTGTACAATTATCTCGAAGCAAATAGCTGAGTAAATAAATACAGGTATGTAGATACCGGAAAATGCAGAGAGTTTAGTTAGTTAGCCTAGTTTAAATCAAATTTTAGTGTGAAAATATATTTCACTTAAAAAGTCCATTATATGGGATTCGTCTCGTGATCATATTGTAACCAAAATGGGCGTAAACTGTCTCATTTTAATAAATACCTATAGTTTTAATTAACAGGCGTTCAAAAATTTAATAATTAACATATTGGATATTGGGACCAAAATATACTGAAGCTAGCTTATTTTAATAATCCCTAGAAACTAACATACTCAGGCATAAAAACTTCTTGGAAATGGATCATTCCTTCAAAAAGCTCTATTATGGAATTTCCAGAAAACGAGAAATAGTTGACAGATATGTAACAATGAAAATGTTAAATATTTGCCTAAAGTTATGCTGTTCTTGTTTCATATAAAAAAGGGAAAGAAGAGAGGAGCAGGAAGAAGAGAGAATGGTAGTGCGACAATAACTAAACTTATCAGTGTATATCAGCGCAACAAAATTACTATCACTTTATATCATATACTGTTCCTTATCGAGATGTAAACATTCCAGAATTGAAGCTCAAATTCGTCTGATAATACTTTTTGATATATAGTGATAAGAGAGGCAAAATTAAATTGGATTGTTCAGTTTAGTTTATTACATTAAAGATTGATTTAATGAAAAGGTTTTTAATTTTGGTGCGTTTTTTTCAGAAGCAACTTTTAAACAAGGCTGGAAAATTTAAGGATTCATTCTGAACACTTTTTATCATCTGAGTTCATTCTCGACATGCATTATCATCTTATTACTGAGTAGTTATCAAAATACATGCAATTGTTTACTGATATGTGTAAAAGTTAATTACAATAAAAGCGAAAATTACGAAGAAAAAGCAGTGGTGTGAAGTGAAACGAGTCAACAATAGTGTCGGAATTGGCAAACAAAAATGCTTACGGATGGGATCAGTTAGGCAGGTCGGAGAGAGAATTCTCGAGGAAAATCTAGCTGGGAAGTATGCTCCTTCACTATTCAACAGCTTGAATGTGAATACCTCTTATCATCAAATAACCATTCTTCACTGATAATGGATATTTTTCCTATGATATATGTATACTACTGGAGACAAGAGGAACAAATTTTTGGTCTTCAACCATAAACATAATGCCAACAAACAATTATCACTATAGATCATGAATGTAATTAGTAGTAATTAGAAATATAAATACGCAAATATACACAAATTCGTCAGAACTGATGAATGGATCGTATCGGGCTAGGTAAGTTAACTGCAATAAATTGTTGGGCAGACGTTTAGTTGCTGGGAAAAATTGAGCGCATATATCGTACATGTCTGTGATGATTGTCGAGGGAAGCTAGCAACCGATCAGATTCTTCATTCCGACGAGACGAAGGATTCTGACTAGATCATCGAGTCTTCCGTCGAAAGACATTCGAAGAACTTCAATTCTGCACTAAATTAAATTGCTTTGTGTGTGTGTACTTTCTTTGCTTTTTGTGTCACTTAGCTTGGGAAAATCAGAAGAGATGTTTGTTTACTGCAAACCTGATAAATATTAACATAACAATGTCAACTTAAATTCGAAAAGAAACCTTTGCTCTTCGTTATGATGGCTGCTTTTCATAATTTCATAGTCTAAATTACATCATCCAACCTTTAACTTTCATTATCAATACTTGAATATTTCTTCTGCAATCTTTTAGTAGATATCTTAGTGACGAATCGAGCAGTCAGGAAGCACTGCTGATTCATTGTGAACTCAAATTATACGTTCACGTGATTTACGCCTCAAAAGTTCTCACGTATTAGCATCACTACGTGGAACATAGTATGTCACGTCAATTCTGTCCTCAATTTATCATTTCATGCAACCTTACTCCTCTGTGAATTAAACGTAACGGCTTATCAGTCACTTGGAGAGTAACATGTTTTGTTGACATCCGGCCGTCTGACTTGCTTCACATATTTCTGGCAACGTGATATTCCGCGACGATAAATTTCTACTAAGCCTGGAAAGCTATCCAGGTGACAGTATCACTGTTGTTCGGTTGTAAACAGGTATACTTATCACGACACGAATATCATGAATACGATAGTGACACGATGGAGATTTCAGGATGAATCATTCCACGGAAGTAATTTGGTTTGACGTGTCGAGGGAGTCGTAGCCCATGGAAGACTGATGCTCTTTTTGAGTCTTTCCTTTTCAGATCTTTCTACTTCTCAGTGCTTAGTTGGCCGTTGCGTTTGTAAATCTTTGCTAGTTTAATCAGCAAGAATCGGAAGTGTTCGTAGATTTCTTTGGAAGTTGCTACAGCTAAGTCTCTTCGGGATGTCATACTCGTTCGTAAGTTCACGTGCTTAGAATCTAGTTCATTTATTTGCGTATTTTCGTTGTTCTACAAGTGTGTACTGTCGACGTTAGCGCTACTGTAAACAGCAACTTTCAGCCTTAATCTAACCTGAATCTACTACATTTACTAANTGTTTCGTAAGTTCACGTGCTTAGAATCTAGTTCATTTATTTGCGTATTTTCGTCGTTCTACAAGTGTGTACTGTCGACGTTAGCGCTACTGTAAACAGCAACTTTCAGCCTTAATCTAACCTGAATCTACTACATTTACTAAAACATGGGAGTTCTTCGACGACACTCGCGTTTGCTGATGACTGGTCATATCAGCTTAGATGAGTAAGTCCTCCCGTTTTATAGAGCTCTTAACAGTCCTTCAAGAGGTTGAAGAAAGCAGATTCTGATTGGAAGGTCACGTAAAATTCATTTCACTTCATTTTCTTTTATTTACTGAAAGTTTGTGAATAAAACTTATTCGCTTCTTGGATTACTACTTCAGCAGAAAGAAAAGAATCTGGAACACCACTGTGTAAATAGAAGGGAAAATTAAAGATCAGTTTTTAGCTACTTGCCTGATGATGAGAGTGGAGATGAGCTTCGAATCGAGAATGATGCCACTGAGACGACTACAAGGAACGGCATGTCGCACCGAAGAAGGCAAAGGGTAATTTTCTTCACTTCTGGAATTCGATGCTGTTGAATGGAAGTTAATTTTTACATTTGGATTAATGATCAATGAGTGGCAGCATGTTTATTTAACAACTCATTTCTCGAAATAAGTTGAGGTCACTAAATAAAATAAGATTGTGGTTCCCAGATACTGGCATTCAATAAACGAATAGTTGGTGAGAGTTTTTTTTTTCTTTTTTTTTCAGGATGGACGAAGTGCAAGGAGGGCACAATGGTTAAATGATATGACAAGTGATTTAAATATGACAAAAAAGGAACGAATGGGTGCACGAAAACAGCGAAGATATGAGAATGGTTTGTTTCTGTAAAGTGAATCCTCATTGTCTTTCTGATTTAATAAGAAGATACGAAAGCGTTTACTTATTTGTCTTGTCATTAATTTATTTTTCAATATTCAGCACAGTTAAACAAGTTGTTTTTACTATCTAAGTGACTGTTCACTATATTTACATATGTGAGTCGTTTTGTAGAATTTGTCTCGTTTTTTCCAGAACGTGGCTAAATATCCTAAACTTTTCGGGAGCTAATTGAATGTAGTAATAGTTCACTACCTTTCCTTCCGTTTATATGTAAGCATTCATTTTTTTTCCTCTGATGTCCTTTTTTGTAGCTCGATTTTTGTATTCGTCAGTGAATGCAGAAGATATCTGCGAGGATTATTCCGACATTTTACAGTCAACAGTAACAGCCTTATCGAAATTGTTTATAGAAGAAGGAAATATGCAGGTGATATTTTCTTCCTGTACAAATTTATGTTCATTTAATCTTTAGCGTCGCATAGTAGTTAGATATGATGACATAATTAGAAGGATTAAGTCTTAAATATTCAGGCTTGGACCATTTTCACTGAAAAGAATGAAGAGGAACAGCGAGAATTTTTGAGGAGTTGTGAAACAGAAGAAACTCATCAGCACTGCTCTTGCTGTTGTGGGAATTCCGAAGGAGTTGATATTTTTGAACATCGGCCTTGCGATAGTTCGTTTTATCACTCTGAGATTTATTTTGTTTCACAGATCGCTTTCTTCACTTCTTTCCAGAAGGCATTCCATAGCGAAAGTACCTCCAAGCTACACTACTTTTTTAGGGTTATTCAGGGTTATTTACTTGGGCTGTAATATAAAGATATGAGATATTTGCCCGCTACCGAAACTTCCTTAGCAACTGTTGTAAAAATTTAGATCATTCGTTTCATTCAGCCGAGGCTTCGTTTTCACGCTTAAACCGTCGATTCAGAGTGATATTAAGAAATAAAACATTGCCACTGGTATGTTTTTATCTGCGAAATTTGAAGGACTAAATTTGTATTTTAAACTTGATGAGATTGTGATGAAGCATGGTCTTACAATATTTCTTACGTATGTTACTAGAAGTTATATAAAGAAGAACAGAGTATACTTAGTCTTGATTCTGGCCCCTTGGTCTTGTTCTGCCAGAGAATCATTTCAGATTTTATTCTTGTAGGAATTCATGACTCTAAATGAGGAAGAAATGAGAAAATTTTTTCATAACAATGCATTGCCATTATCGGAATGGTCTTCATCTGTCCTGCCGCGACTGCAACGTCTTATTATACATGCGCTGTCGCAGTATCTTTCCTTAATTTCAAAAAGTAATTTTCTTGATAAGTTTTCATTTTAAAATTACGAAGTAGAAACCAAACTACCACAGATTACTTCCCGAAAACCTGCTATTAATTTTTTACTTTTCTTTCTGTAACCTTGCAAAATTTTTTAATATAAGATCGAGACTTTATTAGCTTTCATTTAATTTTAAACTTTGAGCACCAGTTAATTGTAAATTCAATTTTAAGGTGTAGTTATCGGTGCTGGTGATGAAAAATTTGTCAAAGTGCGCAATAAATACTGCTCATTTCGACCACCCTCGGAAACTTTGGTTGACTATCTGAAGCGAATACGTGGAACTGGTAACGCTGAGAATACTGTGTCATGATTCTTATTGAAAAAAAAAAAAAAAAAAAAAAAGATTTGCAGTTTGACTTCTTGGAACAATGGATAGGCATGGTACAAGGACTTTTATGTTGCTTATCTCCAGAGTGAATTTCTTCACTCCAACTTTTGCTGCTTGCGTTCAAAACTTTGAATTGAGTAGGAATTTCCGTCGATTCACTTAAGAATTTGAAAAACTTTATGCAGGTGTAGGAGCATCCTTGTACAAAAACAAAGAAACAAACATGTTTGAAAAAATCCAGACCTCCTCAAAATTTCGAAAGTGTCCATCACTTTTTTTCATTAAAAAAGAAAATACCAAAACATGGACTATCCTTTTTTAATATCGAATTTATTATATCGTTCATCTTCATTTCGAATTTTACTGGGGTCTATTACTTTTTCTAAGCTGTATTTAACTGCTGTTCGAAGATTCTAATGATTGAAGCAAATTTTAGAATTTATAATTTTTCTTTGTCTTTCCTACTATGTTTAATAATAATATAATTTACGTTTACAAAGTGACACAGTTTGTTCATTATTATGTCACGTCTTATTTCTACGATTTCGTTTTTTTTTATTTGAATTTAACTTAAAACATTTTGTACGAACGGGTATAACGTTCTGGTTTTTTTTCCAATACAAGGGGCCCGGTTATACATAGCTCCTTCCTGTTTAATTCACTGATTTCTTTATTTAACATCTATTGTCTTTATTACACTGGCTAAAATAGCTCAAAAATAGTATTAATCGATGAAATGATCGCTGAACATGAACATTTAACAACTGGTTTTGGTTCATGTTTCAAACTCTTCTAAAATATAAAATGAATTGGTCTCGCAAATAGTTTTTCAACATATTATTGATAATATGACCGATTATACCAGCTGTTTAGGGTACTTTTTATTAACTCTGAAAGTTGTCCTATCCCACTTGCCTCTTTATTTGTAGACAGAATCAGTTCTATACCTTAATAAGTAAATGAATTTTTAGTTACTTTTTCTACCTCTGTTTAGACGTGTACATCTGTCATGCCTCGAATTTCCCTGTTTTTCGCTTTTTCTTATGTTTATTGTAGTACGTTTAGTGCTATAAAACTACACTTTTGCTTCTTCAGCAGTTTATATATTGGAGAGGGGTATTCTATCTTAGACTTTTCTCTTAAAACTAGTCTAATGAAGAAAAGGGGCGAGAGGTCAGTGAGGTTATGGAGAGGAAAAAGGAAAAAGAAACGTGAGGGAAGCTGTGTATATAATGTATTTGAACCTACCAGAAAACGATAGTACTAGTCTAGCACTGAGAGTATGTCAGGTTCGGTGATGCTTAACTAGTATGTCAGGTTCGATGATGCTTTTTTAAGAAAACTCTAGAAAAGAAGGGCACGGAGAGAATGTCTTGGTTTTCCCAGATTTGTTATTGTTTAAATTTGTCAATGAAATTATGGATAAAGTGTTAAGGGAGTTGATGTTAGAGTACTAGCTACTACTACATTCACGGTTTTATCAATAAGTAAAGATGGGTTGGTAGTTGGGACGGTGTAGTACAAATCATTAACTGTAAATGTTAGATTTTATTATTTCAAGTGATGCATGACTTTTAACAACTTAAGGATTTAAGATATAGTAATTTTAATATATATTTTAAAAAAATTTCCTTATTTTCAGGTAAAGTAACTGATGCATGATGAAGTGAAAGTGCGAGTTTTGTGGCCTGCTGTAAACATTGCGTTATTGTAGGCAAGATCAGATAATGTAACGTCGGATGATTACGGTTTTTTTTTTTTTTTTTTTTTCAAATTATTATTCCCTACAGAAAGTGATGCCATGAAACTAAGCTGTCAATGGTTTGTTTTTTCACAGGAATGCCGCTCATATAATTGGCTAACTTTGCTTGATAGATAATGCTACGGCACGATAAGCTGGAAATATGCGAAATTATCTATGAATCACGCCATTACAACAGAAAGATGTGAGTCTGCTACTGGTTAAGTTCACATCAGGACTCCTGTGTTACATGTGACTGATAACTCCGGAAATATTATTTAAAAAAAAAAAAAAAATGATTTTTAGATGAAAATGTGAAGTTGGGATAAATGAGCGGAAAATGTTTAGTCTGAAATGGCAATATTTGGTTTGTGATTGCATTACAATAACATCAGTGAAGTCGTTAAATCATTTTGAATGTTCCTCAATATTATCAACTTGACGAAGACGAAGACGCTAGAATTGGGTAGTTCCATCAGTGGTACCAATCATTTGTTCAGTAATTAAAGAGGTAGAAATATTAAGTCTACTTCTTGTATGCTTGTCAAGAACTGATTAAGTTTAAAATTAAGGAAAGGTAGATTTGATTTATAAACCCTGTCAGTAGACTGAAGTGAAAGTATTAAACTTTTTGATGTCAAATTGGAAGGAGAAAAAACACTAATAACATTTCTTTCCAAAAAGGGTGGATAATATCTGAGAAGAAAATATTTCGACATATTTTCTTTCACTGCTCCAATGATCTGGTTAGTGACATGTTGGATCACGATGTGTTGTTGTGAGAAGTACAATTGGCGTGTCTTGTTGCTTTTTGGACTTCGCACTTTGTTCCCCGTCAAATAATAACTTTCCATCAACAACTCTTTTCTACGTTCTTAACTGGTAACTAGTAACTGTAGTTCCTGACAGTATTTCTTGTTACTGCTAATTATTTGCTATTACTGCAGTTTTCATTAATATCAGCCACTGGATTAGCTATCATGTATTTCTTTCTACTATATTTCAGTTTAAAACTGCTTTATTTTCTTTTTCTACACTTACATTTTAAAAATGCAACTCTGCCCTTTAATAGCGTTCGTGTCATCTTTAATGTTGCAGATTAGTTTTGCGTTTTACTAAAAGTCCTAAAAAATTATGAACCAACCAAAATGTCAACAAACGTAGATATCTCGGCCAAGGAATACCTTTCAGACTTATAAATATCCAGTAAAAGAAATATCCACTAGTATTACTGATAGTGAAATCACTAATATATAGTGCTGGAGAAATTTAAGTGTTACAGAAAGTGACTTTTTTTGGTGAGAAAAGTGATTCTCCGTTTGTGGAATTGATAGAATTTAAAGCTATGGCGGAAGCACATAGTATTGCGGCATTATCTGTTTCCTTAACACATGATGGTATATCGGTATCTTATGATCAGAAATTGCTTAATGAGATTTTGCATTCATTCTTTCGGGCTTACAAAAAACGTGTTGCAGTATTTAAGGTATGTGAATACATATTTTCTTTCGAATTAAAGCATTTTAGCTGCATAAGAAAATATGGACAGTTATATTTTAACAGCTAAAGGGATTTACTGATAAGGAATACAACTCTTTTCCTATTTGTAATTCCATCTTTTTTTACTGAATCACTAAAAGAGTACGCTATAATTCTTATTTCCAAGAAAAAGAGCCAAAAAAAAAAAAAATCACACAAGCTGTGTTTTCATATCGCTGCTTGTAAATGAAATAGATGTACATTTTCGTTTTGTCTCTTTCTTTACTTATCATTATTGACTTTTTTTGTGAAGAACCGAGACTTCAGGAATAAACTAATTATTAGAGTGTGTAAGTTCACATTTCTTCCCTTCTTCCAGCAATATTCTATATTCTAGGAATAATTTGTTTCTTAAAAATATTTCCTTTTTTATTAGCTCTATTTTCTCCGATCTATTAAATTTAAGAAATTTGTATTAAAGCAATATTTCATTGCAGAATAACTTTTATAACGGTATCTTCCCAGCGAATGCTTATACACTGTGTATTGTTGTCTTTGCTATCAGCATTTTCTCGACTTTCCGTTATGATCTTTCATTTGGTGTGGTATCTTTATTGCAACATTACATGTTCAATTCATTTTTTGGGTAACTTTTTCTTCCGCTTTTTCTTTCAGCCTTTAAACTTGGAATAATAGCATATTATTTATTTCAGTTGTTCATCAAATAAAATGTGATACACAACATGTCTGATGGCAGGATTAGGCGAATTGATGAGAAAGTTTCTAGTTTTTGAAAATGTTCAGAAATCATTTCTGGAGTAAACTTTTAATTTAAAATGTTGACTGATGTTAGTAATTATAATTGCTCAGTCTCATTTCAACCACAGAAAACGTACTTTTTGCTCAGTATCAAATCTGTAATGTAGCATTTTCTTCTGTGAAGAACATGCGTGCTCCTTGTTTCTCCACGGATCTATTCCAGGATATTCCAAATGGTAAGAATGAGACGATTAGGTGATTTGATCAAGTCGAAGCAGAAAAATTAAAAGTATTTTAGCTTTGCGCAACTACCTTAAATAATCAACTAATACTTCTTTTACGATATTTTTTAAAGAATAAAAGGTGCTATAAGCTTGCAGAAATGGAATGCTTTCACAATCACTCTCGTTGATACTGTATAGTATTTCTGTATGGTTCGTGATAATTCAAATCATTCGTCTAAGTCTCAAATGTTTTTTGTTCTACAAAGGTTGGATGTTTGAAAATCCACATGTAAAGCCACTTTCAAAAGCATCGAAACTATGGCTGGTAAGTATTGTTTTGTTTAGTCATTTGCCAATACCAATTCAGAAAATTATAATGCATCATTTAGACGAACATTTCTTTATCATGTATATTTTGAGCATTAGAAGATTTTCTCTGGTAGGTAGTTCGATATGACAAAATAGAAGCTGGGCTAAAGCGTAAATTTACTTCCCTGGAAATCTTTTCGTTCCAGGCTATCTTACATTTGTTATCAAAGAGTGGCCTAATGTTACATTCATTTCAAGGAGCTTTACCTCATTTGCCGCTACCACGGCTAAACGATACCCTTGATATGGTAAGTATTGAATGTGAAGAGGCATAAGAACTGTCAAGCAGTTTTTATGCTTGTAAGTACCTTCTAATATGTGGCAGTGTTTATATGTAACACCACATATCTGTAGGAAAACCTTATAATCATAATCCAGACATCGAAAAATTTGCGGATAGATTCATCCACTAGAAACTAGAAAAAAAAAAAAAAGAAAAAAAGGAAAAAAAAAACAGTTCATTTATCAAAAATCACTGTTGAAAAAAAAATAATTTATTTGTTAGAAGACTCATTCACCAAGAAGGAAGCAAACAAATCATAACCATGAAAAATTTCAGCACCTTTGTACGATGCGTCCAATTTGCACAGATAAGGAATATAACGAATTAGTTCAGCTTACGGAAGAATTTCGAAATGGAATTGGGCGCCACTTGCAATGGTACCTAGTCATTAAATCTTTCCTTTCGATCAATTATGTTGCAGATTGGTGGGAGGAGTTCGTTTACTTACGACAACGTACGCCAATAATGGTCAATAGGTTGGTTCATTCGTTCATGTGTTGCGCTGTCAAATGTATTTCATCGATTTTTTAAAAGATGTGTTATTCTTTTTTTAGTAATTATTATGGCTTTGATTTAATCGTATCACATCCGACACATATTCAAGCCGCTCGTGCTGCTACTATGACTTGGGCCGCACTTTTATTCCGCCGAATGATAGAACGGCAAGAAATAAAACCAGTCAGTTTTCGAAACAAATTTTTTTTTAACTTTCAACGAAAAGATTCTAAACAGTGATGAAAAAACACAAAGTGTGCTAATTTGAAAACTGAAATCTGGATCAAACACGTAAAGAATTGGGAAAGAAAATATTAGCTGTTTTTTTATTCTTCCAAATGAAAAAGTTTCATTCTTGCAGTTCTCATTCTTATCACAGTACAAAATACCATTCTGTACCGCTCAGTATGAACGATTGTTTAATAGTTGCCGCTTACCACATTTGGAAAAAGATCAGTTTCATCATTGGAATGATGCGAAATATATTGCAGTATATTGCAGTGGTTGCTGGTATCGTTTATCCATTCATAATGGCAAAAGGTTGGTTTTTGAGAAGCTCAAAAAATATGTACTGAATGCAGTAAGGGAATATTTAAGCTGAAGAAAATGCATGCCATATAATGTGCGGATACAGGTATTAGCGAGAGAGAGAAAGAATGAAATATGAAAGAGAACTGGTCATTCCTGACTTCTTGTTATTCAAATGTAATGATAATGCGAAACATTTGGCATCGGAAAATTAAAAATCAAAAAATGGTGGTTTTTTGATTCTTAAAAGGCTGAATATGTGCTTGTATTAGCAAATCGACACACTTTCTTACTTGTGATTGCTGGTTAGCAATTAAAAATTCGTTTAATTTTTGCAGACTCTACGAACCATGTGAACTTCAGAAAGGTTTTGAAGCGATACTAAACGAAAAGGTCAGTCCAGATGTTGAGGAAAAATATATAGCTGCGTTAACAGCTGGCAATCGGGATGTATGGGCTCAAGCGCGCAAAAATTATTTTTCGTCCGGAATCAATCGATTTTCGCTGCATGAAATAGAGAAAGCTGCATTTGCAGTAATATTGGATGAGCACGAAGTTTTTTACGATCCCGTATGTTACTGCTTTTTTTGCTTATCTTCCTCAACCAAAATCATACTTGGAACGTTCTTGAAATATTCCATAGAGTAGTGTTTCCTTAACAGAGATGTTTATTGGTCGTTTGTACGTCTGGAATATTTCGTTGCAGTTATCATTTATCCTAAAATTATTCTTGTGAATATCACTTTACATTCACTGTTAGAAAAATGATTTTATTGCGGAATTTACCAATGAAATTTAGAACGATTCATCGAAATTGGATTACTGGGCTAGCAGTTTATTGCATGGTACTGGATGTGATCGTTGGTTTGACAAATCTTTCAATTTCATTATTTTTAAAAATGGACGTCTTGGTATCAATGCTGAACATTCTTGGTTTGTCGTTCTATTATGTCTTTTTTATTCTACTCTACTACACTGCTTTCTGCTCTACAATTCGAGCTTCAACATATTGATGGTTGTAAATACGAGAGAGAACATTTCTAGATTTCAATTTCCAGAAGGTAGAAGAATATCCAGGAATATAAAGACTATAAGATTCTGATAGATGTGATTTAAGTAGGTTTATCCATTCTTTTCTAGTCGTTTTCTCGTTTTTACTGAAAGCTATTTAATGATTGCATCGCACTAAAAAAAAAAAAAACACCATCGCCTCAAAAAAAAAAAAAAAAAAAAACAAATTTTGAGTCAGTTATTTAGGCTATCAGCTTTGTTTATTGATTTTATCCATTGGCAAAGTCTCGTATTAGATTAAATTTTATTTTGTTGCAGTTGTTTCAAGAAATTTCAGGATAACTCTGAGTTAATTGATTTTCTGATTAATTTGAGATCATATTTTCTCTTAAAAAGGACTAAAAATCTATGTCTTTTTTTAAATTAGTGTTAAATTAGATTTGCAAATTTAAAATTTACTAGGGGTGACGCAACAGTAATATCTCATTTAATGGAATTTTGTACCATGAAGACAGTTTGTGAATGTTATTATGATGAAAATGGGAACGCAGATGGGAAAGTTGAGTCAGTTCCAAAATATGATCGACTACGATGGCATATTACTCCTGACTTAAATGTAACTAACATTTTGCGTCTTTCTCACTTGTTTTGTTTATTATGTACAAAATTTTTTTTTCATTGGTTGTTGTGTAAATCTAGAAGCAATCGGCACTAAGCAAAATTTTGCACTTTTAACAAAATATAACTCTAATTGATCAGTTTCGTTAAATAATTATGTCAATAGAAAATAGTACAGTGTTGAGTTTGTTCTATTTTATTAAATATCCTGAAAAGAAAATATTCAGTACAGAATTCTTAATGTTTCTTTACAAATTCTGTCTGACACAGTGAAGAATTTTCGGTATTGATAAGAATTTTCTTCCAGACCATAATAGTGAAGTGCTTTCAAACAGCACGCGCCTTAATTGAAGATGTAGAAATGGCATTATTATTCTGGACTAGATATGGTAAAGGCCTTATAAAAAAGTTGCGCGTATCACCGGACGCTTTTCTGCAGCTGGTTTTGCAATTAGCTTTTTACCGGGTAAATTCTTCAAGAAAAAATCATCTGAAGTAGTACACTGCGAATGTATATAGGGTGATTTCCCTCTTTTATTATGTAACTGCTTATCAGTTTACTTTAGTTCCACAGTTTGTATCATCTCTGCAATCTCTTCAAATATTTCGTCCCCCCTCTTCAAATACAGCGAAATTAGTCAATATTTAACCTTGAGGAACGATGGACATCTCATGGCTTCTTTTTTCTATAAATTCCAATTTATGCTTAGAATCAAAAAAAATTCGCACTGACTTACGAAGCAACAACAACACGTTTATTTCGTGAAGGACGAACTGAGACTGTTCGATCATGTTCTACATATAGCTGTGATTTTGTTCGTGCCATGCTGGATCCAAGTCAAACCGTAAATTTGATTTCACGTTTCCGAATTTTTTTTTTACAACAAGCGTTTTGCAACCTGATATTATTCTAAAATAGAATAAAAAACTAGAAACATATAGAAGTTTGGAGATTGAAAAGACGTTCGAAATTTAAATTAGTTGAGACCATTATTCAGATAATCAAAGCTTTCCAACCATTTATTCTTTTGTTGATGTTGGATTTTTTTAAGTAACATATTTAAGTAAATAAATAAGCAAGGTTTTTGCATTTTAGCGTGAAGAAAGATTGCGACTGCTTCGTATCGCCTGCAGTTATCATCAAACTATGTACCGGAATGCAATGTGTGGAAAAGGAATTGATCGTCATCTTTTCGCTTTGTAAGTTTTTATAAACTACTAAGAATTTCAGATGCATGCAGTTTTTCCAAAAACCACGAACATTTATGGCTTACCTGTCCACTATGATTGCCGCACTGCAACTTTTCGGAAGTAAAACGAATATAATCTTGTGCTGACCATCAGATCACTCTATTCATTTTATGTGCTGGTTGAAAACAAATTCAAAATCGGTTGATTTCGGTTTCAGCAAGTTTTTTTTTTGGGCATAGCTCAAAAAGAACAGTAAAATACGATTTTTTTTTTAGGTATATTGTTATGCGCTATTTGAAACTTGAATCGCCATTCTTACAGCGAATATTTCCACCTACCTTTCTACTTTCTACAAGTCAAACACCACTGCATCAATGTGAAGAAGTGAAAGACACTGGTTTGGACCGCCAAAAATTTGCCACTACTGGTGGTGGCTTCGGACCAGTAGCTGACTGTGGTTATGGAGTTTCCTATATTATTGTCGGAGAAAATCAGCTTTCCTTTCATATTTCTTCGAAACGTTCAGCAGATAATACGGCATGTTTTGGATTTTTCATTAACATCGTAAACTATTCATGTGAAAATTTAACCTAACCCTTTTCTACCAACAACCATTACTCTTCAGATGGACAAACATCTTGAAAGACTTTTTTTTTCTTGCGATATGCATTTTATAATTAATCATACAAGATAAATGAATGGTTAAAATGACACCATTTCTTGCTGAAGAGTAGCATAGTGCTTATTAACTTATTTCTGTCATTTTACGGATAAAAGCTGAATAGCGGCAGAAAATGACTTTTAATTTACCAAAGGCTGCTGTTGTTGTTATTATATTATAAGTGAAATACTTCAATCTACTGTCTGTTACACCGAATCAAATTTACAGAGTTCGGCAAAATTACGGGATGATATCATCAGAAGTCTTGAGGATATGAGTCTACTTTTGGAAGGATAACAACCGGTCGAAAATTTTTTCAAGTTTTCCGCAGATCGTTCAAAAACTTGCTTTGTGGATATGTATGATAATATGTGATAGTGATTTGAAAATACTTTACATTCGTATTTGTTATGCAACGAAATTTGTATACTAAATTGAAATTTGCTCAACCTTTTCAAGTTACGATAATTTTTATTCACCATATTATATATGAGCCTTTGTTTCTGGATTTCAGAAATCCTCATTAAATACATCTTTTAACATACTGCGTACTGCTGGACAAGTTGTAAATCGTTGATACATATAGATGTTTGCCACTACTGTTACAGTTTTAAGAAGAGCCTTTTGCTTTAGCTACAGTGGAGTAAAGGTATTTCTGTGCCATTTTTTTCTCGATATATTGATTTGTTTGCGTACGTTCCAATGCAAAATTATCCCATTATTTAGTCTTAGGAAGGCTAGCATGTTTCCTTTAGTCTTAAAAAGGAAAAATCAGTGACTTTAAGAGTATGAATTCTTGGTTTATTGTCAAATAAATCGACAGTGTTCTTCTGTGAAAAGTGCTCCTTTAGTGGAAGCTCTACTCAACCTATCTTTCTATCAGCCTCATTGAGGAAGGAGAATTAATTTCGAATGAGACTAACTGTCTTTCGGTGTCTGGCAACCAATTTCATTCATTTCCACAACGATTTATTATGGCCGAAGGGAATGAAAGATATGCTAATGCAATGTTGTGCTGTTTTTCCGAATTTTATCACCGAACAGGAAGAAGTATCGCTTCTGGATGAAATTAATCCGCATATGAAACGGATGCGTTATGAGAAATCACACTGGGATGACGTAAAGCTTTTTTTTTGATTTCTTGACATCACTATTCTGTTGAATTTCATTTCAACTTAAATTTTAGCTGCTTACACAGTAATACTGTAGCTTTATTTTTGTTGTATAAGTCCTAAATTAGCTCACGTTACGCTCCATCTGTAATTTAAATCATTTTCCCTTTTGTCTACTAAATATAGAAAATTTAGTTAAAGTTAATGAAATCCTCTCGCACGAGTACGAGATGGAGATATGTATAAGATTTCGTGAGGGACAAAATCTTCATTTGCTTATAGCTAGTCTAGGTATCAAAATTTGTGTAACTGCTAGCATGCCTATTACTGAATGAAGCTGATATGATAATTTTAAAAAATTGAGGCTATTCATCTATACCGTGAACGAGAGCAGTGTAAGTGGAGGAAGGAAAATGAAGCTATTCTAGATCGAATTCGAAAACACTCATTTAAAAAGGACGATAAGCAACTGTCATTTGTACATATCCTCGATTTACATGAAGATGGTGTTATTAAACCGCACATTGACAGTGTTCGGGTATTTTTCCAGAATTCCTTCAAATTTGCTCTTATAATTATAATAGATGATAAAATGTTGAGTTCATAAAATGTCATCATAAGAAATTTAGCTCTGTTTGTTAAGCGTTTACAGGAATGCTTTAATCCTTGGCTCATTTTTCTTGTGTATTCTTTTCTTTCCAGTATTGTGGTGATGTTATCACTGGTCTTTCCTTATTATCGGATGCTGTGATGCGTTTACGACATAAGGATAAAAAAGATGAGCTCATCGTTGACTTGTTTTTGCAACGACGATGCCTCTACAGAATGGGGTAAGCTTAATTTTACGTCAGTGATAACTTCCAAAGATTAACTCACCCTTCACACTTTAGTCACTTCAAAAAGCACTTTAAAGTAAGGTTTATATTTTTAAATTAAGTTCTGATTTTCAGAATAGCTACTTATAACGCACTAACATACAATGGCAGTGGCTGAAATAATACTATTGCATGTATTTTCTCCTCATTCCTCAGGATAAAATTTATATTAGGAAGAATTACTGAAAAAAAAAAAAAAAAAAATCTGACTTAATAATTGCCCACCGTCATGGCAGCTATTCTGAGCTGGGATATTTATTCCAGTAAGACTTGATGTCCAATTATAAATGACGAACCACATAATTAATCTGCTCATTTGTGAACAGTGAACAGGAATTTCAGTGAGTTTAGTCGTTACGAATTTTATCACGAGGTGCTCGGGAAATCGCAATCATATTTCATGGGAAAATTGATCCCGCGAAGTCGTCGCATATCCGTAATATGCCGCGATCTACCACCTAACGTGCAGAAAAATGAATCACTGGCTACTAGCAGTGTTACAGGAAAAAGAGAAGTGTTGCAACGAAGTGATACTGAGTAGACATTGTTTAGTTACTGCGTTCATAGCGAAATGAGTAGGAAGATTGGATATCAGTTTTATATATTTTATTTAAGATCTCTCGTAAAAAAAAAAAAAAAAAAAATCCGAAATGCTTGTAACAGAGGACTGCGCACGACACAAGGCTGGCTGTTGCTAAGGATTAATTACTGCAGTTTCAAAGTATTCTTTAAAGAAAATTTAAATTGCAGTTGAAATCTCGAATTACAAGAGACTGATTTTTTATATCGACTGTTTCCTGAGGAAAAAGAAATTATATAGAAGTATTCTGTACGCGACTATGTAATTATTAAAGTTCACTTCCCGAAATTCCTTACTCACATTTTATTAAGCTTTGTAATAGTCAAAACAACTAAACTGAGTGGAAAAGTCAGACAACTATGATAACATAGGAATCTTTAGGGAAACCGTTATAAAGTTATAAACTGTGTTTCGTAGGGGAATGCACATCAAAAATCACATTAAATCAATTGAGCGGATAGTACCGATAATGGCGTAACGCTATTTTCCGAAGAGTATACATATTTCAAGGCGCAACAATTTTCCCAAAACAAGAACTTATATTTTAAAGTGAAACCATGATTATCACTGGATGATGCATGCTTATTAAAGAGAAAAATCGCGCTATACATTACACATAGGTAGCAAAAAGTAAGAATACATTTTAGATTTTCAAATTTTAGTTTTTAGTCTAATGTATCCTCTAGGAAAGAAAAAAAGTTAATGATGAGAAAAACATTCAGCCGTGAGTTGGGAATGCTCGTACCGAAGCTGTTTAAGCGTTGGAAAAAGACCATGCCCACTCCACTTTAAAATACTGATTTTCTGATCACTAACTTTTAAGCCCATTTAAAAATGTTTCAGAATTCAGTCCATACATTACTCAATGATGTCTACTAATAAAAGAAATTTACGGAAATAAATTTCAAGCCATGTTTCATTTTTAACCGGAATTTGTTTGATGCATTTTTTTTCTGGCCTTTTACGTATTTTGACAGCGATTTATAAAAACTGAAAAGAAAAAAAAAAAAAAAAACTGATCAGAGCAAGATTCAATTTTGAAATGCATACCAGTTTTCAAACAGATATTTTCCATCATGTTTGTAAAAACTGATATAAAAAAAACATGTACAATGCGAACTTTCAAAACTTAATTTGGTTTATTCCCGACGTAAGTTTTCTAACCTAGCTTGTAGGTCAGCGTCTGCATCCGAAAGAGCTGTTTGTGGCTGCCGATTTTGGTCAGCTAGCTTCAAAGAACCCTCTGCTGTAGGTATTGCTGACAGTTCTTCATTCATTTGGATTCCCAATTCATCTAATACCTAAAAAAGATGGTGTGAACTTCATTGTGAGATATATCGCACTGTGAAATACCATATGAAATAAGCAGTTGTTGGATTAATAGGATAACTACCACTACATAGCGTGAAAATCTTTTTTGTCTTGAAAAATACCGAAGAAATCTACCAGTTGTCTTATTTAGAATTTAACAATGAAAAAAAAAAAAAAAGAAAAGAATCGAACATATAAGTAATATATGAAAAAAGATAAGCTAATCTAAGCATACGTAGCGAAATTCCAATGGCAAAAAGAAAAATCGTGTATTTTGGTCAATAAAAATATATATATATATATATATACGCATTGATACGGAAGTAGAGACTGTGTAATCCTTTAGAATTCTCAATTCTTACCCTGTTCTGTATCTTAAATTTAAAAGAAAAAGAAGCAGTTAAATTTGTTGAAAAAATAAATAGGACAATGAAATTTTTAGAAAATCGCATGACTCTTACCTGTGCAACAATTGTTTCTGTTTCCTCCTCATCACCCTCGTCTGCAATGGCATCATCGACTGCTTCACCCATCATTTCTTCTTTCATATCCATAATTTCTGACTGCCTTTCAAATTCCATCATTATTTTTTGAATTTGTGGCAAATTTAGCTGCCGATTCATATTTTGCATTGCTCGCGTTACACCTCTCATTGCTTGCGCCATTGCGTCTTGACTTTTCAAGGTCTGTACCTGAAAAATTCTGCATCTCCAGGTGAATCCCAACAGAATCTACTGAGAAATTGCAGCATCACTAACAAGAAATGAAGATATAGTTTTGAAATCCAGAAATCTTACACTATTGAGAAATCATACCGATTTCAAGAAGTTACCTGAACATATCCGCTTTACAACTTGGTAAATGCACGATTTCGCCCGTATCATAATATTTTAAAGTATTGGAAACGCTTTTCATACAGCACCCGCAGCTGAGGATAAGTAAATACCATAATTTCCAATAGAAACAAATATATACAAAATTCAAATCAATAAATTCTGAATGAAATGTACCCTCAATGAAACAGCTTGTATGTTAGCTTTCATCATAATGAACTTTTTAATATGTCGACGAGTCCGGACAAGATCTTTTGCCATAACTTTTACTGAATCCTGGAAAAATTACATAAAAGTTTAACAGAAAACTTGAAGAAACGAAAACTTGAAGAACTGCTGATTTACTACCAAAGTTTTAAAAAGAAATCCAATATACATATAGTACGAATTAAATATGGCTGCAAGATAAGAAGTGCAGCCGTTGATTCAAAATTTCCGAAAAATTATCCTCTTAGTACTAGAAGTTTGTTATCACTGCGTCAAAAAATCATTGTTTAACAAACTTCCAATTCCCTCGAAAGTAACCAATTACTAGAAGTATGAGAACAAAAATTTAAATGATTCCCTACCATCTGATTCATTTTCGCCATTTTCTTAATATCAGCAATAATTTTCTTCTCTTGTATCTCGAGGCGCGATCGTTCTCGGTCCAGTTCACGCATTGCCTTATTCAATGCCCTCTGGTTTTGCCGCAGCATTTCAGCTGGTGTCTTCTTTCGACCGAAGAGGAAATCCATCTTGCTCCTTGAATGTTCAACTTAAAATTTACATTTAAAAAACTGCAATAAAAATAAAGTGGTTTCATTTCATACAATGCGTCTCCTGGAATTATTGGCTCCATTATTAGTACAGTAACGCAGCATTATTTCACTAGACAACGCAAAATCATCAAAATTAAAAAAAAAAAAATTAGTTTAGTAAGCTAGGTAGAATATCCCTGATAGTGAGCATTTGAAAAATAATACTTTTTTACTATTTACTCAGAGCATCTCCAAATATAGATCTCGTGAAAGTTACATTCATATATCTGCAAAAAGTTTATCAAAGACTGCAAAAGTAAAGACAAGATAATACCGGAAAAAGAGCTAAAACTTCACAATACCGGAAATACATAAACTATATACAAATTTCGAAAATTACAGAAAACTTGAGATTTGAAAGTAGAATTGAAGAAAACCGAGGCTGACTCACAAAAGCAATGAGTCATGATCGAATTGCTGCATTCAAAATGTAATCCGAAAAGAATATTCAGTGGCAAAGTGCAATTCCGAAATGGCAAAGAAATTAAAAGCCACCGCACAGGCAGCCATCCAACTGCTGACATGCACACAAAATATAACAGTGTAAAGTGGAACTTGGCGCGTTATGCAAATTTCCCAACTGCTTGCAAGGAGTGATCGTTGAGGAGTAAAGTGAGATGGAACTGATTGGCTAAGTCATTGTAAGAAGTTTGCTTTTCAGTTATGGTATCGTCAAAGCACAGTAAAAGTCTTAGGAATGCTTACATTACCATCAGCAATCCAAAGGTTTCTCAGATCTGTGTGTGAAATCTCCTCAATCCTAAAGCTCTTTGAAGTCCTGCTAATTGGAAAGTATAAAAGGAATGCTTACAAAACAGATGCTATTTAAAAAAAAAAACATTAAATTTACCTTTAAATTGGAGGGGATTTTTGTTCTTTAATTGATAGATTCCAGCAGATTGAGGTGGCTATGCAAGGGAGCAAACGAATTCTACAATTAGATGATATTAAATTTGAAATCAACGAACAACAGATGATTGCAGCGTCGAATTTTCTCAAACGAATGCTCATCGGTGGTATTTGCTTTTTTTTTCTTCGTTTAACTTGAATGTGTTATCAAACTATGGACGAAATGAAACTGTTTGTTTCACATGCAATACTTGGCTTATAAATGATCAGTATGGCTATAGTAGAAAACAATTCAAGTTCAACTTATCCCTTCTTCTCTTTTTCAAATTAGAGCTTCCTACGTCCATCACCGGCTGGTAATTTCATGGTGCAGTAAGGTATAGGTTAGACTGTAGATCTTCAGTCTGGTTGGAAAAATTTCTTCTAAAATATACCTGATATACTAAAAATTATCAATTATTATCAGCCAGTTGGAGATACTTTTCTCTGAGTTCACAGAGTGGATTTTCGAAGCTGTGAAAAAAAATTTTAGTAAAGACTTTATTGCAGGTTTAATAAATTTGCAGTTCCATTACATTTAGTTTAAAAACAAAAGTAAGTTAGTTAATGACCTTGACTTAAGCTTTCGACTTTTATTACAGCTCTATGAGATTGTTTTGTTTTGATGAGCTTTTAAAAATTGGACTTTAAAAAATTTCACTGAGTTTTGTTTTACTTCTATCTTATCAGAAGATGTTGCAGAGAAGAAAGAAATAATCGTACTGGACGTTTTAAAAGGAAAGCAGCCATGTTTTGATGTAATTGGTTTAGCAATTGCAATTGAATTTGCAAATGGAACTGCGAAAGTACCGTTGGAGCGAGTGAGTTTTGCTTTTTGAGGAAATTCTAGAAAAAGAATTCAAATCTCAATTAGTAGTTCGAGTTTCAGTTCAAATTTAGCAATTCTTCCTTTTCTTTTTTAAGATTACCAATGCATTAGCAGCAGCAAATGCACTCGAAATGTGGCATATGTGTAAGGCAATCAGCCAACAACTCTGTATGTTAGCCGCCCAGCCGAAAAGTGCTCCTTTCGCAATTAATGTTGCTGTTTGTAATTTGGAAAAAGATGAGGCGAAATGTGTTATAAAGGTCAATTTAAATACCGTCCTCTCCTTCGGTTTTACATTATTACTGTTATACGTTTGGACTTTAAACATTGTAATGTTTATAAAAGGGAAATATCTGACGAAATTTATTAAATTGCAGCGATCTTTGGATATTTTCGATAAAGTAATCAAACAGAGCAATTTTAATGCGATCAGTTATTCAACTTTCGAACTCTTTCTCTCTCTTTATATTTATGAGGTTTGTTTCTCGTCGAAATTGCATTTCCAATATGATATCTAAGCCGACAGATTGATAATTTGCTACTTTTCAGGAACCACTTCGTTGATATGATTGTTCTGTCTTCACTTGATTTCCTGTATGGTATCAGTTGTCATAGTAAGCATAAGAACTATAAAAAGTGTTCTATTCTTCCCTGTTTTGTAGCACTCTTCTACAATAAAGGAGCATGAAAAGAAGGCTGTAGTAGAAAACGCAGTACGAGCAGTTAGAATTTGGTGTGGTGATGATTATCAACGTTTCAAGGTAAATTCATTCAGATAATGATAAAGCAATTGCTTGTATTAGAGTCTCAGCAGTTTTTGGCGAAAATGTGTTCGCTTTTTAGTTTTCAAAGAATATAATTAATAAATTACGACCTTTTTGTGGCATTGATATTATCGACCATATTGAAAAATTTATCGCCGCAAATATAACGAAGCAATCAGCAAAGTGATCTTTCTCTCTTTTTTTATCTGATTACAGAAACTGCAGGTTACGCGAAGTTTTCATTTTTTAAAATGAGTCAAAAATTCAACTTTGATTGAAAATTTTGAAGCTTTAAATTATTAACAACTATTAATCAGCAGTAGCACTGGTCGAAAAATGCAACTACTGATTATATCTTTCAGAGATAAGAAAGAAATTTCTGATGATTCTACAGTCGAACATAATGTGCCTAGAATGATAAACGCAGCAATGGACAATTCGGTTAATAACCCGAATGAATCATTGAAATTTGGTAAAATTCTTTAAATGTTTCTGTTCATTATGTTTCACCAGTCGAATAAGATGAAACAAATTGAAGAATGTTAAGTAAATAGAAGGAATGGACATGAACGCACTAAACCATTTCTTTCCATTGCAGAAGCATTTCGTCACATTGAGCTTCCGGTAGCTGAACCAGATGCCAATGGAGTTTCTCATTATTCATTCATTGTAATGTCTTCTGCATCATTTAAAATATTAATGCGGTGACGGCGACCATTTTACCATACTTCTGACATGTCATACTCGCTCACATTGTCATACCTCTGTGAAGTCAATTAACTTAATATTTTAGGTAGAATTTGAAGCGCCAAAGGAATTGCTTTTTTCGGATAAACCAAAATTGATCGGCTTGCAACTCGAAGCTATCCTAGAGTGTCCAAATCATTAAGTACATCTTGCTATACTATTCAACTTCCTGAAAAATATCGGCTTAAAAAATGATTAACTTGCCTGGCTGCTTACACTCATATTGAAGGGAAAAAAAAAAAGCTATCAGAAAATCCATGTATATATACATATCCATGCATATACAGACATCTGCATAATCAAATAATTAATGTAGTGTAATTTTCGTAACATTAAGGAGTTTTTTTGCTAACCTAAAAAGAGACTTAATAGAATCAAAACAAATGCAGGACTGATTATCTTGGGAAATGCTGCTCCTTCAAAATACTATTCAAAATTAATCATCCTCATAATTAATATTGCTATGTAGCTCGAGGATATTTTGTCATTGAATGATAATAAATGGTTCCTGCACCCTCCACGTAACAATCAATTATTATCACGTGAACTGATAGGATTGTACGTCGTTGAGAAGTAATGTTTGTTTATTTCTTGAAAGGAATAAACTGTGGAAGTGGATTGTATACTATAAATGTGTTTTGATACGATGGGCATCAAGCTGTTCTGCAACGCAACCAGCTGTTGTTTGGACTTGTCGTCTGTTCCAGTTCTCGACACACTTTTTCAGACATTTTGGCCAAGGTAAGGGCCATTCGACTTCGTTTGGTACGCGTCCCGATGGTACATTTATTTCCAGTTCGTACATTGTCCAGAATAACAGCAAACGACGATAAGGTCGTGATCGTGCACGCAAATGATGTGGCAGTAGAACGAACGAGTGGTAGATGCTGCAGTGGGAGTGTGGCACTTTCTGTCATCATATTTGATAAGGATGATGGTAATAATGGAGAATTGTATGTCGTATTGTTTTCTCAAAATAAATGCCATTAAATAATAATGTTTCTTTATTTTCTAAGTGAAATTTAGTTTACTCTAGGACCAAAGTGCTCAGAATAGATTTTTAACCTGAAAAGGAAACTTGATAGCCAATAAGCGATTAGCACATCAACACTATAATGTGTTCGTGATATCGATAAACAGATCATACCTCCAATGCATATCAATATTAGACACCATCTGGAGAAAGGTTCATGAATGCAAAATACTAATTAATTAATGATGGATAATTGGAGGTTGAGTTTTAACCGTCGAATTCTTCTTTTTTGACATGGCAAGAAAGTGCTGCTATTTTTACTAATTGAGAAAGTAATTAAGCTTAGTCTGGTCCTTCAAGCTTTTTCTTTCAAAATTTGAAACTTTTTCCGTCCAAGTTTGCAAATACCTTAATGGCCAGATAGAATGTGGTGAGTAATGATTGAAGTAGAATGTTGTCGTAGAAACAAATATAGTATGTCCAGAGAAGAGAAGGTCTCCACAGAACAACTTGCCATCTTCACCGACTTGTAGACCTAACTGAACTTTACAAACTTTGAAATTTTATATCAATAAATTTTGGATGAGAAAGAAAGGAAAGTTTTCACTTTTCTTATTTAAAAAAAATTTTCAACTCTTTGGTATTACTTAAATTTGCTAAATGGGTTGAGAGCATTTTTACACTGAGAAAATTGAAAAATTGAATTAATAAAAAAAATGAAGAAGAGTTGGGAAAATTTGAAGCAAATGCTAAATAGATGAATGTACTTCGCAACTAACATTACTAAATTTTGTTAGCGTATTAGAATTCAAATTATTATTCAACATTTGATACTATTCAGCAATTAATTAATTCGAATTCCTGCATCTACTACGTAAACCACAAAATTTATTATAAAAATGATATAAAAAATATGCAGGGAAAAGAATGTATTTTCTTACAAATAATTCATGACAAGTGTTATTAGTGTTTAATAAATATATCCAATGCTTTTCATCACTGCCATTCTAATAATTCCGTTTTAAATTCAGTTCTTTAAGAAAGTTTTCTAACTTTAAATTTAATTTGTTGACCAGCAATTTCAATTTAAATTCAATGTTTCAAGTTGGTAATATCGTTTTTCACTGCTACTTGTCATAAAAAAAATATCTCATACTTGCTAAACCACTTTCACTACTAATTATTTGTTTATTTTTTTTTTTATTATATTAACCACTATCTCACGATATGCCTTTTTTCGCATTTGGTATGCCTAAATTTGCCATCAAAGTATCGCAGTAATGAGCATGCTCCCACAATGCTAAATGATAAAAAAGTCCCACAACTATTTCGAAGCATTTTTAGGCATACTGTTTTTAGGCATTTTTAGGCATTTTAGGCATTTTTAGGCATACTTTTTAGGCATACTGCAAATTTCAAGCATTTTCATTTTTTTTTTTTGTAAGATTTTTTGTAAAGTTTAACCTTAAAAGCGTGTTGTATGAATCGCTTCAAAATACTCTTCACTGTTGCTCCGTGATTCGGTTTTATGCATTTACTGGAGAAATTAACGAAAATTAATTAGAAATAGAAAGTGCTACTGATAAATGATGGCAGAAATATCATTAATTTTAACAGTAGTGAACGATTTGATTTTTACAGCTTAGCAGAGAGATAAGGTATTTATTCGATAGGGAAGAGATGTAATAATTAGCAAGATGTAAAATAGACGACGATAAGTATTCGACATCATGAAGTTGCAGCAATAATATTTGATAGAAGAAAATGAAAAGATATTTCCTGGCAAACCTTGGATTTGTTACATTTCAAAAATTTGAAAAGATGCTAAAATTTTAAAGCATGCGTTTGAGAAAGTCTACTTATAAACTTCAAATATTTCGGTTTAATCACCAAATTGTTAAAAGAATTAATTAACTAACCGATAATTATCATTATAACTTGGCGGAATATGCGTAACAGCTAAACAAATTGCTCGAAATGTATACAGTACAGTTATTGTGAATATTAATCGACGTAAGACAATAACACGATACCGATGGAAAATAATAATAAATCCTAAAGCAAGAATCCCTGCCATACTAGTAAGCATATCACCGGCAAATAAAGCCCATTCCTGTTCTGAAACAATGGAAAATACCAAATCCGGCAGTGCATTCCTGAAAAGATCATTTCAAAAGTACTAGTTTAAAAGAGTGGAATTTATGAAAAATTTCGACCTAAAAAATTCATTTGCATTAAAATTATTAGCAATAAGTAAGCGTCTATTTAATTCTGATAAAAATGAGTTCTGAGAAGTGCAAACGGACTAAATGCGAACCTGCTGACAACATCATGCGCTAAACAGATAACAAGTTGGTTTAATGATAATGAAGTGAGAAGTGCCAGAACGCAAATGATTGTTTTTGCGTATTCCGGCTGATAAGTTTTTGCAGACTTTCTCATTTGTTTCTTTTCGTTGGCACATTCTAAAAAAAAGTTTAGTTTTCTTCAGTATTAATTTTAATTAATTGTAATATTTATGCTTAAAATAGAATCACCNGATGATAAACGAAAGTTACACCGCTAAATTTGTTAATCGAAACTTGAATTTCAAATTTGAAAGTAAGACTTGAGTGATTTAAACTTAACTAAATAACTTTTTGAATAAATACACTCATCGACGGGAAATGTATTATCAGTAGAGCTTATACTCCTTTCAATTCTTCTTCTCTCCGATCTTTTCTCCATTAATGCCTAATTTTGCAATTGTATAATTTCGTGGCTAATAAAGAACTCAAGTATATCGTTCAACCTTCCCTATAAGTCATTTTAAATTAATTTTTTTTAAAGCTATTTTATTTTACATGTTTGTCAGGGGAATGGGACGATTGAGATGAAAAATGAAATGGTACGATAGCATCAACTATATATATGCTATTAGAATCTATCTCTTTTAAATTTATCATTTGTTGAAATGATATTTATTGAAAGAAATAATTGCGAGACAGCTGAGACATTTCTTAATTCAATTTCCATCAATGCAAAAGTAATACTAAAAAAAAAAAAAGAAATTTGCAAAATAACCGCTAAATGTGACTATGATGAACAAAAAAGATTTTGCGGTCTTATGTACCAAAGGAAATATTTTATAATTTGCATAAAATTTAATTTGAGAATTTCAATTTAAAAGTGAATGATAGATAACAAATATTTTGTTATGTTATCCTCAGTGTATAAATTAGAAAGGAAATTAAAAAGCTGAAAATGAAAATCTAAAATTGTTTTTCAATTAGAACTGCAATCACTACAATTCAACATTTTTTCATTTTATTTTTTTTAACATTTCTTTCAATCATTGCCACAAAAATTAATAAAAGGGAAAGAGAGGAATTCCAAGTAATTGAAAATTCTAAAGTTCTCAAAACCACTTGAACAAGAATTAAAAATTATGTAAATAAGAAACTTTGTTTCAAAAAGTTTGTAGTATAAAATGATCATTAAATTTTGTTTTATGAATTGGTTGAATATTAACAAAAAAAAAAAAAAAAAAAAAAAAAATGAAATCGGAATTAGTAGTATTTGATGCAAATGATTATTTTATACTACAATGTTTTGTAACATTTTATACTACTAAATATAACCTTAAAATCTTTTTAATGCATTTCGTTGTTCTTATTGTTAAGCATTTTGAAAATGTATTGAAAGGTGGCGAAGAATTTTGAATAATTTACTTAATCCAAAATTAGCAAAAACTCTATGTCAAAGATTTCGAGAGGATGTTGAATTATTTTAAAATTAATAGCACAAATAATTTTACTAAACATAAATTTGTCAAATAAGAATAAAATGAAAGAACCAGTAATTATTTCCTGGTAAAATCTTTGATTTATTTGATAAATTGTCGCACAAAATATCAAATATTATAGCAACAAACATGAACAAGAGAAATAATTCCAAAACATGATAATTTTAAAAGTTAGCATAATTTCACATGATAATATTATCAGTATGCTAGATTAATTGCACTCCATAAAATTAATCATATCATACCACATGAATTTTTTCAAGGATGTTCAGGAATATAAAAGATGCTTGATTATGTTAATTACATTCCTATGGCTGCCTGATAATTTTTAGTGTCACATTTCCGTCTCACACAGAAACGATGAGGTAAATTCGAACCTGTCCAAACGGTAAATTGACATAATATTTGAAGAAGCTGCTTGGAATGACAAAATGATGCAACCAACAATAAAATACTGTTGACATTCTTAGCGAGGTTCAAGATTTCAATTATCTGTAACTCTTCTACCTTTAACGATTTTCCCATTAACTTCATTTAACTTGCATTCTATCCATTTGAAGACCAGAAGAGATTATTTTCATTTTCATGAAGTTTGCTCTAAATGAAACGTCTTTTTTCATTCTCTGCTTATCGCTATTTCTCACGAATAAAAGCAACTTTCATAAATTGAAACAAACAATACTTTATCATAATAATTATCATTTTCATGAAACTATCACAATACAGGCAAAGACTAGCAAAAACTTTTAACAGTAATCACTGAATATAATTATGGAAATGACCAGAAAAAAACAAAAAGTTTTAGGAAGTCTATTTCTCTGTAAAACCATTTCCGGAATCGTTTAATGGATTATCGAATAAGTGCAGCAAATTGCTCCTGGCACTTTCAATATTTGGCAGTGGTCGCCGTTCTTCCACCAGTGATTTCACTTCATCCTCCACAAAAGTTAATTATTATTATTATTATATGCTTCTTATATGTTTTGTCAGGGAATTTCTCAGTTTTTTTGTGCAACAAAAAAGTCCTAATAATACACTAGATAATGAATTAGCTACAAAATTCATAAGTTTCGAATTATGAAATTAAAATCTCTCTTGCAAATGCAGAAATAGTAGAGAGAATTGGCTACCTTATTATACTATTTTCCAGGAGTTTCTATCTTCTTCCTTCTTCAAGTAGCTTAAAAACAGAATACGTGAAATTAAAAATAAGTGAAATTCAAAAGGAATTGCTAACCTCATTTGGTTGCTGATTTCCGAAAATCGAATTTCGACGTCTCTCAATAGCTCGGATAGTATTTCGACGTAATGTCAGACGTCTTTCACTATTGGAACGGTCAACGGCTTTCTTACTTGACAATGCGAAGAAACGTTTCCTAAAAGCGGCATCAAGCGTTTCTGTCTTCGGTCGATACATTGAACGCTTTGAAGATTCCAAATTTCTGACAATTTTCCGGCGTGAAATTGCTTGCTCTTCCTAAAGTCATCTTTAAAACAAAAGACTTCATATAATTTTAAAAGTAGACGGAAGCAAATAAAATCTTTAAAAAGATGCAACTGGACTAAATAAAACTATAAAATCTACTGGTAAACTTAGGTTTGAAGCTAATATACCGATGGAGAATTTTCATCAGGTTCATCAACTCCGCGAATAGCTTGAAGCTCACGCGCTATTTCTACGGCATTCTGGATGACCAATTCATCTTCCGTCAAATGATCGACGCGTTTACGCCAACAGAATAACTGTGTTGAGGCAATGATATGAGCCATAGTGCCGAAACGATGTAGCAACATTGCTGTGAACTGAAAATCATTCACTCCTTCATCAGTAAAGTTAACACATGAAAAAAATTGTAACTGAAAATGGCAGAATGTTCGAATATGATAAGGAAAGAGAAATAAACAGCAAAAAAAAAAGTTACAATATGAAATATCGAAAAGAAGATGGAGCGAAAAAAGAAAAGTATCGTATGGAAGATAAAAAAAAAAAGAAAGAAAAATTACAATTTAAGAAAGATATAACTGTGATAATTAAATCTGAGTTAGATAGGAACCTGAATGATAAGAATGGACATAAAGAAAAGCAGGAAAACCAATCCGATTGGCTCGAGCTGCAATCGCGTCACCACCCAAACTGGTTCTCGAATATCCGTCCTACACGGGATGATCGTATGATTGTAACGTGGACCTAACGGCCATTCAATGTGAATGCAATCTTTTTGCAGTTGTAATAGCAAAACGATAATAATAAATACGGTATTTACCATAAAAAAACCTGAACAAATCTGCAAGAAAATTAAAAATTAAAACTTTAAAAAAAAAAAGTCTAAAAAAGTGATGAAAGAGAACATTCTAGCAGTAAAGATGAAAAGAAAAGAAAAATAGCAAGTGTTAGTAACTAAAGTATAAATAAGGAATAATAATTTCACTACTTGTTCGTAATTTCTTCTAAATTAGGCCTGAAGATGATAATTTCTGTATCTAAAAAATTTGCAAATTAAATAAAGAGGAGAGAAAAATAGCCTTATAGTCATATTTGTGTTTTCGATTCACGTTTCAAAATGAGTTAAGTCAAAAATGAAGCACCAAATAACGTTTTTCTCTTATCTTCAGATGCTAATAATGAAAAAAAGACAAAGAAGTTAGCCTTGAGATGCATATTTTTTTTTTTTTTTTAATTTAAATAACGGCAAAAACCAAAATTTAAACGATCAAGATCATCCTTCCGCTGGCTATTTATAATAAGAACTTCAGAAGCAACATTCTTTTTTCCATTCCCACCTTGTTTCTTAGTAGCATCAGGCCAGCTTTGATATTTTTTTGTTCTAATTGATCATGGATAATAGGTGTTAGATACTTGCTAATCACATCATTCCAAAAAGCTTCTTCATCAGGATCTAATGAATCTCTCTCGGCTCGCCGAATGCATTTATCATTTAACCATACTTCACTTATTTTTGGATCCCACTTACGATTCCTCATAGCGGCAGCCGACTGATCAGTTATATCACGATCATCCTCTATTTCTGCCTAAAATTTTAATTTAAGTTTAACTTTTGCTCAGAAACCTAAATTGCTTTAACACAATTAACAAATGTTACGGTTAATTCTGTTCAATATTCACTTCAAGTTAAAAAATTTGAACTGATTTAATATAATGTATGATAAAAGGTGAGACTAATTCTGTTCAACAGTCTCTGATCAGGAAAAATGAAACAGATTGAAATGTTCAGTATTACGCAAAAATGATCAAACTATACTAGTATTCACGTATATTATGGTAAAATAGTTATTTTATCCCCAAATTCTTTACCTGATCTTCTTTAACCAGCTTATTTTCCCATTTAGTAGGACCTGAACTATTTGTCGATGCTGTATAAGCTGTTCGATTAAGTGGTCCAGCCGGCTGACGTTCAATTCTATCTAATTTATCTACCATTTCATTTATTTTTCCAGTTAATTGCCAGATCTGCAGCTAATTAAAAATTGAAATTTATTTTGTACTTCAACTTTTATCCTCCCATATTTAACAAAAAAAAAAAAAGATTTGCAAATCATATGCTCACTTGTGCTGTTTCCGCTGATTTGTCCCTTAAACAACACATTAAACGGCATGCCGATCCGCAACCAATTGAAATTTCGCTGTCCGCCTGAAAAAAAAAAATAATTAAATAAATAAAATGAATAGTTTTTTTAGGATTTATAAATTTACACCTGAAGTCACTGCTCAGAAAGTTTACCTCACTAATAGCATTACTTCTCATCACGTCAATACGCTTGCCACGTTTATTTATTGCGGTGTCGTTTCCATTTACTACAATTAATTCATTTATTTCCATAAAAACTCAAATTCCATTACAATGCTTCCAAAAACAACTAATATTTGAAATTTAAAATTTAAATTTTTACTTTTTGGATTTTCACGTGTTCCCCAGGCAACGTTATTCAAATTGCATAGACTATAGATTGGAAGTAACATGTACATGCAAGGTATTGCCAGAAAATACAGAATTCCAGGTGTTATACAGGTAAATTCCAATGGATGTAACACAGCAGCTGTGAAGAAACTTAAAAAAAAATAAAAATAAAAATAAAACTAAGATTTCTGCGAAAACAAAAATTTTTAATTTTCATGCATAATTCACTGTAAATGCGAATTGAATTTAGAAAATTTTAACAGCAGATACCTTCCGATAACAAAAAGTAAAAATATGGAATGAGGTGACATGATGCCATCTTTTTGCATCTGTATCATTGTCCCAACAATTACAGCCGTCATTAACATAGCAAATAATGCACCAATTATTTGCGCTGCCATTAGCTAGAAAAAAAAAAAAATGAAATTTATATCAGTAAATAAATAAGTAGACATGTTACTGATTGAATTAACAAAAAATTAAAATTGAATTAAATTGAAAGCGAAAAACTCGACTAATTAAATTACTGATGGAATATTATTTTCTTTATTAAGGAAAATAATATTTTATTGATGAGCAGTAGGAAGTAAAAGATTTTTTGAATTGCAAGGATTTAAGGAAACTGAGAAGTGAAAATATGGATTTTTCTCCTTTCATATAAGAAATTAAATGAATCACTAGAAGACACTAAAATAAATTACAAAAAAGATTATTACTAGAAGCTTACAAACCTGTTTTTCCGAATCACTTACGAAACACATGAAGCAAAATGATGCAACAGGTAAGGTGACAATAAACAGTGATAACGAAGTATCAATATTAAATGATATAGAGAGAGCACCGACAACCATCAAAAAAATCGTTCCTGGGCCAAGAATCGATGAGGCTAGCATAATACATTGGTATAATATATACCTGAAATAATCTATCTGAAAAAAAAACATATTTAGGGGTTTGACAAAATTAATAACTATTTTAATAAATAAAATATGAAGCAATAAGGTGCTTGCTTATGAATTCCGAAAAGAGACTGCAATGCTGAAGGATGAGATGATTTCTTGTACATCTTACTAAGGTTAGAATTGTAAAAGTATAAAAAATAGATAATCAGTAAGTCATATGACCCTATAAAACATATATGGCTAGATCAAAGTTTAAGCATGTTGACAGCAAAAGAAAAATTAAGATATACAAAATAAAATTAAAACTTAAAATTTTTGAAAAGGATAAAAATTCTTAAATTTGTCAAAACAAAATTTCATCTTGCACTCACCAGATGGAAATTGATTCATTCACTTTGATAACATTTTTGTAATCTTGCAAAAGATCAATGATATTTGCTAGTGTAGACGGTATCCAGCGACGGCGCTGATTAAAAAATTCGTTGAAACCTTCTGGTGCATATGTTAACGCATCTGATGCTGCGCAATATTCAACTCTATATAGAGATTTTTAAAAATTTACAATTTTTTGCAATTTCTTTAAAATTCTCAATTTTATCATTCCTTGTCAAGAAGCTAATCAGTCAATTTTTGAAACAAGAAGCAGGTGATAAGTGTAAAAAAATGAAAAAAAAGGACTGAAACTTACCGATAGCCTCTTTGTAGAAGTAAAGTACACAACCAGCGATCTTCGCCTTGATCATATTGAATAAAATCAACCGGATTTTCTGCCTCAAATAAGATGATAGTAAAAAAAGTAACGAGATTATATAAAAGCCATTATAATTTTCGCAAATGCCGGAAAGTGATCGAGGAAATCTGAACAAAATGATCATTTGTCATGGTCTGTCTCTGATTTCTTCGTAAAATTTGAAAAAATTCTGCAAATAAGTCAACCTTAGAAGCATATCGTCTTGTAACATTATCATCCATAAGGGCCAATGACCGGAACAACGAGAAACATCCAGGTGAGCATAAAACACATCCGATCATATGTTCGGTTGCTTTCTGTAGCCAATGACCAATTGCGTATTCAAATTTCTGATACCAAATCATTAAACCTAAATGAAATTATGTTCAAAGTTATAAGAGAAAAATAGATCGAAAAGGATTTTTGGAAATTCTTTTAAAATCCGCACGCTCTTTTAAATTCAATTTTTTTTTTTTAGTAAGAATTGAACTTTTAAAAGTACTTTGAAGTTGCAGAATTTCTTCAAATATTTGTATTTTGCAAACCATTACCAGATCCACGTGGATGAATTCGGCCACATGCTGCACCAAGCCGTCGGTCTTTTTTCATGAGGTCGACAAGAAGATGAACACATTGGGGTGAAAAGTCGACATCACCATCTAAGGTTAGAATAAAAGTATTCTCCGAGATTATCTCTTTTCTTATTTCATCGTCCACTTTCATCATTAACTGATAACCAAGCAAATAATACAAATACATCACCTGCGCAACAGAAGAAAAGAGATAATCTCGGAGAATACTTTTAATGATGAAAGTATTCTCCGAGACTATACATTTTTTTTATTAGATAATGATTATAGCCAAATTAAGATAAAAAATCGTTGTCAAGTCTCCAAGAAATCTAGATGCATAGCTGAGATAAAAATGGTCGAGTGCTGGCCTAAGAGTTTGACCAAGTGCTGCCATCTGAATCCATTTTAAGAGATCTTCAAAGCAACGTATTTACTATACTTTTACTTCTATTATGTCCAAAGCTTGAACAGAGGAACTAAAAAACTTCACAAAATTGGTCTTCAAATTTGAATTCAAAAAAAATTGTCACCTGACTCCAACGCTTTCGGACTCGAATTTTTTGTTTGTCCTTCAAATGTATCATTAGTCTATTTTTGCCGGGCATAATAAAGCTCAATCGTCCACCATACGGTGTTGAAGTCTTTTTCGGTGGCCTTAGTTTCATTTGAGTTTGATGTAAAGCACTGAAATTCAATTTACAACAAGTTGAGCTTTCTTTGTTTTATTACCTGAACAATTATTTGCATAAATCATGTCCGCATACTCACTGATTTTCAAATTTCAATCAGGAACTAATAGTAACGAAACCTGGCTGCTTCATCCACTTTGTCAACTAACTGTTGAACAAATTTGTTGATCACAGGTTCACCATATTCGTTTATTTCAAATGCATCATCAAAGAATATATGTGCTTCAAATTCATAATAATCTGGATCGATAATCTATAAAAAAAAAAAAAGAAAAATGGATTTTATATTTTTTAAATAAAAAGTGGGAATAGAAAACAAATTTGAATCACAACTATTATCTCAAAAAGCCGGATTTCTCAATATAAATCCATTACTTTAAGATACTTCTGAGCATTTCTTCTAGCACACTGATCTTCATCTAGGCGGAAGATACTTTTCAGCATACAGATCATCTCCATCGCTGTTTCATGCCACATTGTTGCACAAACGTAGATTTTCGTTACTGCATCTGCCGACGATGCCATTTCTCTTCAGAAGCAGAATTACTGTTGAGATTCACTGGATTCATTTATCGATATAAAAATCCTCTATCAGTGCGGAAAATTAGCAACTAGCAGCAACTTAGTTCGTTTTTAGCTTAAATTTGACGACTGCAGTTGTTGGGAATTCCAAATTAGTGCGAACTGACAAAAAGTAAACTATTTTTGAAATGTTTAACTCTTTCTTCCGTCTGTAATCATTGTTTCTTCGCCTTTCTTGTCTAATCGGCTAATTAGAATAATTACTACTTGGATTTTCATGTAAACATTTTTTCATTGGATAACTAACACCAAAACAAACTTTATCATAGCTGTTTCGATTACTTTACCCGTGGAACCACTTGAAAGTGATGAGGTAGGCTTGGCATACGTCAAACCAATGGTCACATCACGTGTTGATAGTTCCTCAGCATCAAAGTCCAAATCCTAAAACATATTGGATAGTGAAATTTAGGCTTAAAAATTTACCAGTTCATAAATTGTGGTCCAGTTGATGCAGTTCTGCAGGAACTTGTTGTTCTAGAAAATAATTAAATTAAATTGTAACCTCGGTACGAATTTTTGTTTTATCGTCACATCTTCGATTTAACGCCAAGCACTGATCAGTGAATAAAGCGCTATTGTAAGGTAGAATGAACAGTCTTCAAAAAGGAAATTTATGATCAAGTTTTCATAAAAAATTTTATGATATAATTTTTCATAGGAAATTTTATGACAAAATTTATGATATAATTTATGATAAAACCTTGACGATTTTTCATAATATTTTCTGTTCAATTTATTGAAAATTCTTTAACCTGTCAATAAAGAACATTTTTAAGAGGACGATTATTACTATTTACTTATCAGTATCTAAATATTATATCATCAGGTTATCAGAAAATTCCGAATTCTATGTTCTCAATAATTTTATGGTGACAATTTTAATTTCTTAAAACTTCATACTTTGCTGTTTTTGCAAGTCTTTCCTGACGTGGTCTCCAAAGATGTATTGTTATCCATAACTGAACCATTAAAATAGCAAGCCAAATTTGTGTCCATGATGAAAGGAAAAATTCCGGTAAACTAGATAAATTGTTTACCGTATCACATCGCCAGAACAATTCCTGCGGAATATTACAAAACTGATTAGACTGAACTGATCAATAAGTAACTTTGCTAAAAGAAATTAAAATTTTAAATTATGAAAAATATTCTCTAAGAATTGGAACTTGCTAAGTAGGAGCTAAAGCTTGGTACCATTATATTGCAAAAAAAAAAAAAAAAAAAAAAAAGGAAACAAAGATTCCGTCAGAAGTTACCAAAATATGTAGGAATATTGCAGCAACGAAGTGTTTCAGGCACAAAGAATTCTACTTTAGAATTAGACCTTTGCACATTCAGTCTAAAAACTTACTTTAGGAAGATAATTAGTGGAGTGGCAAGGATCGTAATGTCGCTTCTTGCATGTAGTAAATAGCAATGCTACGGTTACTGGGACACTTAGAGCTACTGGTAAAGCAAAACAGGTTCGTTGCAACATCACCTGAAATTTATTTGCTTAATTAAGTGGAGCTAAATTTTTTGGATAAATTTTGTCCGTTAGCTATATTCTTAATGCTTTTTGTGATAATGTTGGAATCAATAAATGCAAATAATGTTGAAATTATTGAGAATTGGAATTAAATCGGATAAAATAAAGTAATAAATTTCGGTTCAATTCAGCAAGTTCCAAAGAAATAGTAACACTAAATGCTAAAAAAAAAAAAAAAGTTGTTTTTATTTAAAGAATACTCTCATTATCAAGAAAATGAACAATTTAGTGTAGAAAAAAAAAAATGTAAGGAAGATAAGTTTCACCTTACAAGCAAATTTTGATGTATGATATGTAAGTATCACTGCAACAGCTTGGACAAGTACAATCCAAAGAGCATCAAAATGAACTGTGTACTGATTCAGTTCTACATAATCGTCATATATCTAAAACTAACTGTTAGAGCTAAATTCAAACACTGAAAAATCGAAAATTTCAACAGTTTCCGGACGTACGAATGATAGTCCTTTCTGTCTGATCAGTCATTGTGCGACATTTCCTGGCAGTAGTAGCAAGCGAGCATATTTAGTAGATATTATTTGCTCTCATCAAGCAGCACAATTACTAATTAATAGACAATGGCAGTTTTAAATCACACATACGTTAAATGTATTTGGTGGTATTTCATATTCGTCATCGTCTAATGCTCGTTTCCTTCGTCTTCCACTGGTTGAAAATTTTTGCGCTTCTTTTCGGAAAGAATTTTCAAGTATTATGTTCGATTCAGAATTATTATAAGTTATCATTTTATCATTATTCTGTCCTAAGGTTTTAAAAGTTGGAGCGAAGTGTGCTACTGGTGATTGCATAGATGATAATGGTGATTTCTGGTGTGCTGATTGACTTCGATCAAAAACAGATCCAGAATTATAGTCGTTCCATCGTCCAGCCACATTACGATTGCTGTGATCTTTCAGTAGACGTGGTGGTTTGGTAATTTGTGTATCGACAAAATTCAAAGCATGTAGATTATCACTATCATCTAAAGAAAGTATATTCCCTCATTTTACTGAATTTAATTCCATCACTACTAAATATTATCACAATCACTAGTGATTGCAGAAGAGGAGGTGAAAGATAATAATATTGCTGAATGGTTCATACAGCTTAGGACAAGTGTTGAACAGTCAAGTCTTTCTAGATACCTGTCCATAGTTTTTCCGTTTCCATATAAATGAATCAAATCTGACAATTTATCATGGCTCATATGATCATAGCTTATATGATAAACTGTCAGATTTGATTCATTTGTATGGAAATGGAAAAACTAATGGACAGGTTTTTCCTAATTATCATGATACTATTAATGCTTAATATTGAGAAAAATTTCGTTTTCTATAACCAATTTACCATCATTAGCCATCTCCATTTCCATACGATTATAGAATTGACTGATTTGGGTCTGATTAAGATTTCGGGCAGTTATTGTAAGTAATTTCTCTCCAAATGGATCATTTCCAAACAAATCTTTCCGCGCTATACTGAAATTAAAATATTTCATACCACATTTCCATTGGTCCGAAACTGTAGGGAAAAGTAATTCAGTGATGTTAAAGAGGAGAGGCTTGGATATTTGGGCAACCACATTAGGATTACGTCTAGATGGCGTATGGGGAAGCAAGCGGTTATGTAATTGAGACGAGATTTTCCTTCTAAATCGAAATCCGGAAATTATTCATCCAAACGTAAAATCACATAAATATGATTTAAACTAAAGCATAAGCTAAGTGTCTCTGGAAGAAGCCAATTGAGAGGTGGTTTAGCAGAAGATTAACCTACTTATTGGTAAGTACCAGAAGTACCATCAATAGGTAAACAATACACTTCCATAGAGAGATAAAAACATAAGTCTTAGATCGTCGTTCATTCAATCTTGCGGCAAACTTCGCAAGTGCTCGAATTGGTGACAAGGCACTTTCAACATGAACAAAATTTTGCCACCATCCAAGCGATATGAATATCAAACATAACGGCAGAGCAAAGGTATATTTTTGGAGTGATACATTCACATCCTGTAAAGGTCATTTCATATTTCATATAAATTTCAAGAAATGTGTCTCTTTTCTAAAATGATACTCACAGAGTATAACTGTCAGTGTTGTGATAAGGTGATAGGAAAAGACGTATCATTAACTAATAACTGAAATAAATTATATATCATGTTGGAGATCGGAAAAGATAATCATTATCGCAATCATTTCATTTGATAAAAAATAGCTTGCGGAGTTAGGAATTTGCTGGGCAGATATACGATAAATTTTGATGTGGTAATTTGATTTAAATTTATTCAAATTTCATAACAAAGAGAAGAAAATGAGAAAGGAAATGGTAAGTACCATTAGCGGTACAAATTTTACAAAATGAAAGCACCATATATCAAAGTAATTTTTAAGATATAATAATACTCGTTGTGTTTTAATCACAATGATTGCTGTGCTTTTTAAAATTAAAACTTAAAAATATAAAACTTTTCAACTTTAATTATGTTTTCTATAGAATTTCCTCTTCCGCTCTTTTTTTTTTCTCTTTATAAAAACAAATCTAAATTAACTATTAGCTGACAATCATTTCACCAACTTTTGTCATTTATGAAAATTTTTCCCAGAAAAAATGTCAGGTAGTAAAAAATTAAATGTAATAACTTTGCGATAATGATAGAAATGATTTCGCCGATATTATTTGCAGCGCTTCAATTTGCATAATTGTAATTTCCAAAATTGTAAATTATTTAAAAACAGGTGAAGCTTATCCATAATTTAGAGCAAAAGTCGACTTAATCGAATTTTCGGATTTTCCAAACCTAGAATTTCACATCTTTTTTGAAACTAAATATTTCAATTGCTATATTGCTTATTATGATTAATGATTTTTTAAAATAAAACGAAAGAATCAGTAAGTCTCACCGGTAGCACCCAAAATGCAAAAATTTGTACAATTATGCAAAGAATATCAACAGCTATAAGAAGTATGGCCAAGCGATTTGGTCGACGACTCAGTAAAAGCAAAATGCTAGGCACGAAACAGGAACAATTAGTGAGCATTGCACCTGCAAATATTATATTAATGTCTTATTTGTACAGCAAATCTTATTTACTTGGTGATTATCATTTAGACAATAAGAAAATTTCACTCAAATGAACTTTAACCTGTTGTGGCATCCAGATTAGGCAAAATTTTGAACACTAATATGCCAACACTGATAGCACTTGAAGTTTCCACAAGAAAAGCCTACAAATGATGAAGTTGATAAGATTTATAGAAGGAATGATTTATTCGCTGATATTTCTACCTGAAATTCACAGCACTAAATTGAACTAAAAGCAAATTTGTTTGGTAGAACTAATGAAATTTATGAGTTAAATTTTGATTCAATTACTTCTGTTTTCTTTTATTGAAAATTGAAGAGATGCTTACAGTGACAAACTGCGCAAACGTTGGCTTTTTAACATTCCGGAAGAAAGCTCGATGAATGCAACTGATGAAACATTGCAATTCCGGAATGCACAATGAAATGTACACTGCCCAAACCCATTTTACGACATGAACTGGCAATACTTCAATTTGGTTTGTAGGACTTTCTGAAATTTGACGACTGACCAAAACTAAAACTTTCAGCTCAGTAGCTGGCAAAGATATTTTACTAAATTTGTTCCAAAAATTCATCTTCAATATTAATCTTAACTGTTAATTCTTTACAGTGCCAAGTTAGCATAAAACGAAGAAGTACAATGGATTAGATTGAACTGAAAAGTATTTCAACTGGAATCATTCTTCTTTTAGTTTTTTGTGCCAACACAGTAGTAAAAAAATCTGTTGAGAGTTTAATTTTAAATACACTTTTGTTTGAAATTTTAAATTCTTTTTGCAATTGCAAATTTAAAAATCTCATTTCTATAAGCAAATCATGATCATAATTGAAATAGCTAGACCACTGTTAAAGTAAGCAAAGTTGTTTTGCTATAAAAATTAATAGAGAGAGAGAGAAAAAAAAACAAGTAATCATCCGGTTGGTGAGCTAGATTAGTCAGAAACAAGTATCAAGCTGGTGAGCAAGATAAATCCTAGACAAATATTATCTGGTTGATAAGATGACATAATTAGTCATAAATTAAACAGTAGAAAAGACGGGATCGCTTTGGTGTCTGAACAACAATGAATTGAATTAAGTGAAACCAGTTTATGAACTATAATTACAGAATTATTTTGCTACCAATTTTTCAAAATTTCATTTATTTATTGATTAAGAATAACAATGGTGATATCAATAAATAACATCCTTGTCGTATAGTTACACTTCGGTGATCTCTTTCTTAAATTCTATTAATTACTGCTAGTCTGATTTGATCATTGCTTAAAGAACTTAAACAAAACAAAAAAAAAAAAAGAACAAAGTGAAATAATCGTTATCAATGAAATAAAAGTGTGATGATATTCATACAGTATTCATAACAATCACACTAAAGTGAGCAGTGATAACTTACTATTAATAAACAGGAATTATGATAATATTCATCATTTCATAGTCCTATATTACTTTTGCTCTTGTAATTACAGCTTAATCATAGTGTTTTAGGTCGCTATTTTAGGATATTCATGATAAGAATTACCAGGAATTTTATCGTTGCAAATAGTTAAATTCATCTTAACAGTACCGATAGCTGAGGTCATCAATAGAAATGTTGCTTTTGAAATGACAGCACAGAAGAGTGTCAGGAGAAAGAGCACACAAAAACAGGTAATTTTTAATACCTGCAAGCTTACATCATACCAGAAGCCTGAAAATAATGTTCCCACTAAGAATTGGATTAAACTTCTAAGAAACATCTGAAAAGTAACGTAAGGGATGAGATTTTGATAGAGGTAGACAAAAAAATTAAATTGTTGCTTTCATTTTTCTTCACTGGATAAAAGTTTTTGTCATTTCGCCTCGAAACGAAATTAATCACCTGAAATTGTTTTTTTTTTTTTCAATCGATTTTTTTTTTTTTTTTGGTTCAGAAAACTTTAGAACACAGAACTTACTAGATTTGTCGAGAAACTTGGGCTAAATAATCCTTCAGTTTTTGTTTAATGAACAGCAGAGTTCAAAAATTTAAATTTTCCGTTTAAATTAGTCAAAATTAAGTTTTATTAAGTGGTAGTGAAAGTAGTTGAAGCACTGTTGCATTTCGCTATCTGTTTGAGATCAAAATTGTAAAATTTCTTCCTTGTACAAAGGGAATTAAGTGGCACTGTTCTAGACATTTGGAACTCATCTTTAAACTTTGAATTTGGTTTTACACAGCCATTTCTTCTAAATTTTGATGCAATCTCATATTCCATAAGTTCATTAAAATTCTTGTAAATGAAGCTTTTGAAAAGCATTAACTGTAGAGTAAGTGAACTTTGTTAACTGTTCGAGCCCAGGAATAGGTTTTTTTTTTTTTCCAATTTCCAATTATCATTTGCTCGCTAATTAACCGATAAATTATAATCAGTAATCAATTACTCAGTTGTGATCACTATCAGTTTCTGGTATCTTCTTAATTACGCTAATATTTTTTTATACGAATTTTGATTAATATTGAAAATAAACTTCTAAGTTTTGCATTTTATTACAAAATTTCATTAAAAAATCAGCTGAAGCTTTCCAAGTTTTTACCGTTTTACCTCCTCCTTTCTCTTCCTGAAACTTTTCATTTAGAATGATTATCATTGTAAATCAAATCCAAAACTTCACTCAACCAGAAACTTTCGAATAACTATTTACCTCTATTCAAATTATCAGGTGGAGGTGGTAGTAAACGAAATACATCCCATCCTCGTGGTATTGTTGTCCAGCTAAAATTCAAATATCGTTAAAAAAAAAAAAATTAAACTTTTGAAAACTTACATAGTTCAAAAAAAGAACTGAATTTAGGAACTTACGAAAAGGTTTCAATTTTGCAATTCTTGGTATCAAAAGCCTGTACACCAGATGCATACGAATCACTTGGTGTTATGGGTGGTAGAAAACAGCCTGATCGCTTATAGATATTCGATTGGTTAACGTTATCAGAAGCAATCGTTGATGTGATACGATGTGCTTCAGGCGCTATACCAACAGTATAACTTTCTAGCCTAGCCATTAGAAACGATAGCCTAATAAGTGTAAAATGGTCAAGCAATAGAACGATAACAAATCAATTGGCTTTCTAATTTACTCACCACGTGTATTATTCTAACACGTAACCTACGTGTCAAATGTTATTCTATCACGTATCTGACACGTTAATCAATTTACTTTTTTTTTTTTTTCTTAAAAAGTAACGCAAACTTTGTGAATTAATCCTTGGGTGACAACAGTCCAAAAATGAATTTTGTTCTCAGTTTTTCGTTTTAAATAAAATTAGTTTTACAACAAACATATCAGAATCGCAAATATAACCACTCAAAAACACTCTATTTTACTGAGTAACGTAAAAAAACGACACAAAAATACTCGAAAGCAACGAGCTTTGCTTTTGTACTATCGTTTGTACTGGCTACTGTTGTCATTTTCTAATAATAACACCTGTACTGGCTACTGTTGTTATTGCTTTCGTAATAATAACATTTATACTGGTTACTATTGCAGTTCTTGTTATTAACAATATTTGCATTGATTTTTGCTACTTGATTTCGGAATAACAGCATTTGCAGTGGTTAAGGTTGTTGCTCTTATTTGTTTATGAGTTTTATTGGTTCAACTTATTGTTGCTTCTGTAGTTTATTACTGCTTATTGTTGTTGTAATGCAGTAGTAATGGCAATAACAACTGTCATTGTTGTAGCAGTGACACTTAACAATAGAAATAAATGTTGTTGTTGCAGCAATAGTGGCAGTGATAGTTGTCGTAGTAGTAGTTGTAGTTGTTGTTGTTGTTGTTGTTGTAGCAGTAAATGATATTGTAATCGTTCGCCTTCAGGGTCCCTTCGGAGAGAGGGAGGAAAAGGAAAAAGAGAAATCTAAATGTTTTTAAGAGGAGGGGTTGATCAGATCAGATCTGATCAATTCAGTTCAGTTTCTTTGGTTTAATTTAAAATGAAGAAATCGCAATAATAAATTCTTGCCCAATTCTCCTCCCCCCGCTATTCCGCGGTCTCATTTCATTCTTTCTGACCACCATATGCTGCAATTTTGTGAACTTACTCGTATCATAGTCCAGAAAAAGTACATCGAAAAAATGTGAATTAAACTGGAAATGAAATAGTATCTGTATGGAGTCCAGTCCAAGCATATTCTGGAGAAGAGGTAAAAGGAGTGAGGGAGAGAGGGAGAGAGATGGAGATCATTCAGTCTATTTCAGATTTCAGTAAATCCAATTATTGAGTAAATAAGTATTCATTGATTTAACGTAAATAAATTTTCCAAAAATTTAAAAACTTAAACTATAATTTCCAGAAATTCTCCGCTCTCTTTTCTCTCATCTTTCTCTTCAGCTCTTTATTCAGGATGAGGACAAAAACCGGTCTTGAAATCGTTTCCGGACTGATACAGCAGATAGGAAATCCAGATCTGCTGTGCTAGCTCTACTACCAAATAAAGTGTAAGAAAAATGAAACTTTCATTTTTATAAAATTTTTAGAGAGGCAGTCAAAACAATTTTTCACTTATGCTTAGCAGCTAATTATAGATAACCCACAATTCCTGCTAATTATGCTAATAAGTTTTCTGCATTCCTTTTTTTTATTATCATTATAATTAAAAAAGGTTCATTAACGTAATAGCACATCATCAAATTTTCTCCGATGATAGTTATCATAAAATTTCTATTAAGTTTTATTATGCAATTAAATTATCTTAAGCAAGTAAGTCAAATCAATGAAAACCATCTTCAGAAAACAGTAAATCGAAATTATAATTTCGGGTGTTTCCTTTTTGTGAAAAGCAGAACTTTCTGAAGAGAAAGATGAAAAATAGCAATGAATTATCGCTTACTTCTCTCTTTCAAATTATTGTTATTTTGGTTCATAATATTAATTTATCATTTCTTGTTTTTGAAATATTTCACCATTATTTCGTGGTCAAATTTTCTAAACCATAAGCTGTTTGCTATCAATATCAGTAATTATTTCTGATAGATTCACGATAAGCATATGAAAGTAATCATTTTCTCTATCATTTTAGATTTCAAACATTTAGTTCTGAACCAAAGCCACTTTTGCAATAATCACATTAACAGTGATAATTATTTTGATTGTTCATATTAATTTCCAATTATTGGTGAATTTACGGCTCTTTTTAAATTTCAATTACGTGATTGCAAGCAGGAATGAAAAGGGAGAAAACCCCTTGAATTCTTTGATTATTGAAGAACCATTTGTCGATGAAATGTGCTTACTTATCTTTAAAATTTGAATTTGGATTAGGCCGATCTATTTTATGCTTGTCAGCAATATGTGAAATGACTGTTTGACTTCCACCGGAGCCATGTCTCGAACGAGTTTCATTCTGAAATTTCAATTTTAAAATATTTCAATTAATCGTTATCTCTCTTTTCCCTAATGAAAATAACAAACTTTTTCTAGATTCCAGTAAAGCATTTTTAAGTATTCTTGAAAATCATCTCATTAGTTGTATATGATAATAATCATTTTTATCCATGAAAAAGAAAAAGAAAAATTGGAAGTGAAAAGTAAATTAAACAATTGACGAGCACTTATTGATCCAGTATTGCTCATCATTCGGAATATTAGTCAGTTTATCGAAACTGAAATGAAGTTATCAATTATCAGTACCTTTTTGTATCGTCCAGTATAATTAATCAACATTGGTTCATCATTTGTATTTATCGGAACATATGTGTATTTTAAATCCTACAAAAAACACGAACAAAAGTTTTTTTAGCGTATCAGATATGAAAGAGAAGTTAATTGATAAACTGATGCTTTCCAAAGATCAGTCCAAAATTCTAGACGAGAAGCTTGCTTAGCTGAGCAAAAAAGTGCAAAAAGTGATAAGATAATTAAATTGTCTGGGAACAACTATCGAAAATCCTGCTCCATCATCTTAAATACTTAGTAATCTTTCTTAAACTCATTGTTTCATGCTGAACAAAGCTTATAAACTTCAAAACTGCTACGAATACTGCAGTCTGTGTTGTTGTTTTTTTTTTTTTAGTGACAAAATTAGAAACTACAGAACACATCCAATGATAAGATAATAAATTAGATCCGGTCATTTTGTAAAGTAAAAATTGAAATAATATTGCTATAACGTCATGAATTTGAAAAAAAAAACGATAAATTATTAAATCTTGTGCGAAAAAATTCAGATGTTCAGTGGAAAACAAGAAAATAACGAATAAATGAAATTGGAATTGAAATGGAACAGAATTTTAGATATAAATTGTGGATATAAAGTGTATATTATGAAAACTAGTAAAAAACATAAAATGAATAACAGTTATCAAATAAAATTGCTTTGAAAATATCATGATATAATGGGCTTTTTGATAAATTAATATCATGTAACAAAAATTGAAATTACAGAGCTGATTAAACAAAATTCCATGATTTTATCAATTAAAAAATATCTCGGTCAAGATTTTTTTAATAAATGAATTGAGAAGAATTTAATTGGAGAAAATTTTATCAATCAAGACTGGCTAGATTAATTAGTGAATAGAATGATCAAGAGGCTTGGTACAAATACAAATATATCTTTAATTTGCTGCAATTTAGCATTTAATTAAAAATCACAAGAATACCATAATAAATGGTAATGAAAGAAAAGTTCAAAGTTTTTTTCATTAATAAAAGGATATTTTTAGAATGAGAACTCTTATTCTTTGATTTTTTTTAAGGAAAAATTGTTAATTAATGACAAATTTTTTTTCTTGTATTGAAGTGAGAAATGAAAGAGAAATTTTAGAAAAAAAAAAAAAATACCTTCTCATTAAAAATTCGTTTAGCGGTCACTTTATGTGACATCATTAGAACTGATAAGCTTTTGTCACCTTGATAAGGACTGCTTCTGGAATTGATAAAACAAAAAAAAAGACAGTGGATAAAAGCGAAACAGGAAAAGGACTACTGCGTATGTGTTATGTGTGTGGTGTGGTGGATTAATAATGATGATGATATTGTCGAGAAGGCGAGAATATTGTCGAGAATAGCTTAAACTAACAAGCAAAAGAATGGTGAGAATGCATTAGACAGTATGAAGATCGCATAAAAAAAGGAAGTTTTGTAAGAATTAAAAAAAAGTTGTATAAGTTTGAAGCTTAGTTTACTAACTCTTTTTAAACTTTTTCTTTCTCTTTTTTTTTTTTTTTTTCTTCGTTTTCAACAGATTTCAAATTGTCTAGCATTCCTGCTCTGTTATTTGCACAGCTATTATTATTATTATTTCTACTTGCTACAAGCTGTTATGGGAGAAGTATGATGCTAAATTTTCATTCTATATGATTCATTAATGTCTCTATTTAAATCTTCCAAAGATGATGATGATATGCTATTTGTTGGTGTTGTGCAAAAAAAAAAAAAAAAAAGACAAATATTTGTTTTGGTAGTCGAAATTGATGGTACTTTCGTAAAAATTTGAAAGCTGTTGAATTTTGAAATTTGATAAAACATAAGTAACTTTTGTAAATTCTGCTCGCTTGATGATAGTAATAGTTTTTGTAGAATTCAAAAATTTAAAATTCTTAAGTAGTTATACTTACAAAGTGTCTATAATTATCGTTACAGTTCTTATTTGTAACTCATTAATAATTTTATTTCTCTTCATTTATAAACTTTTATAATAAGTGTGCACGTAATTAAATAAGATTTGAGTAGATGATCATTAAGTTTAGCATTGCATTACTATTTGACCTTGATTTTTTTTTAGGTGTGCTATTCCTTAAACATTCATGCATATCTTTTTTAAAACTTCAAGTGATTTATTGAAAAATTTAAATTTAGAAGTCGCAGTATTGCTGATCTATCACTTCATTTAAATACCTTTATTCTTTCACTGTACGCTTTTGCAAATTTTAATTTTTTGATTTACCATTGCAGAAAGCGTTAATTCTCGCTATACCGCCTAACTAACTGACAAGTTAGTTAATTCTAATTTTA
>RCAB01000970.1:0-10334 GCA_003640385.1 Setaria digitata
ACAAGGAAAAGTATTTGAGCACTCTTGGGCAAAATTACGGTCCTTTTACTTCTCGACCAGGTTGTTGCTGATAAAATGAATGAAGCAAGTCAATTTTACTTTCCCTTGTGTTCTTAAATTTAACTCTCATCTTATGATCGATCCAAACTTTATAGGGAAGTTGAATCTCCAAAACAATTCATAATGTATATTACTAACAAATTTTATCACACAAATGAATGTCATCTTGGGAGTGTTCATAAATAATAAGTAAGCTTCCTTATCCTTGGATCTAAAATGAAATATCAAAAGCAAGATGAAATCCATGGACAGAAAACCATTTGGTTAGTACTATGATGCCTGACGATTATTCTAAGTAGTTGATTTTTCATCTTGTAGCAATATATCCTGAAAAGAAAGTGGATAAGTTTCTTATCAAAGATTTTTTGAAGTATACATAAAATAATATAGCTTTTCAATATACAAGTGGTAAATGAAAGTTAGACGAAATTGGTAACTTTCTTGAAAGCATCTTTAAAAGTACAAAAAAAGGTTTGAAAAGCAACAAATATCTCTTTAGCATACTAATGAAGAGAAGTACGATTCCAGCTACTAGGAGTGTTATCCACACGGGATGCGTAGATTGAACGGTCTGATCCAGATAAACATCAGGCAAGAAATGGTCACCTTGAGCTTCACTATAGACTAGTTCTACTGAAGCTGGGGCTTGCTTGACTTCCTATAAGCAGTACGAGAATAGTTTGATGCTGCAATAAATACTGCTAAAACTAAATGAATTTCTGATTTTCCAAAAAAATTTACACCTCTTCTTTCTTTGTAATTTGACGTGTCGTAAATCATCTGCTTTCTGAAGTTTTAAAGTTTCGGAATTAAGCAGAGAAAATTAGCAAGAAGCTTTGGAGAATGTTAGAAGGGCAGTTAATGTTAAGGGATGAGAACATTTCTAAACAGTCAGTGGACTAATTTCGAGATATTCTAAGGGCTTTGAAGAAGAATTAAGCTTTGTGAATGCTAGAGATTGCTGACCTGTTCGAACCGAATAAGTTGTCTCCAAAAGCCAAGATTAGGTCTAACCAAAGGCCTCTTAGAAACCATCAAATAGTAAGCTTCACGGAGTGATCCACACCGGTATTTAGTGAGAAAAGCTAGACAGATTGTGGCTGATCGAGACACCCCCGCGACACAGTGAACTAGCACTGCCCCACCGTCTGCTATCACTCCTTCTATCTACAATTTCCTATTGTATACCTTTTAAGGATTTCTGGAAGAAGTTTAAAAATTCTCAAAGATTGCTAATTAATATCACGAAATTAATGGGGTTGATGCTATGTGCACACATTTTTATCTATAGTAGTCTTGCTTTGCTAGAAAGCTGATATCATATAATCAACTTCAGCTGTGCTCAAAAAGTAAGGAAACAGTGATGATAGTTAGAGAGCAAGTGATGTGGTTTTTCTAGCCTAGGTTGGAGAAAACAGATCGAGCTTGATTTATGCAAAAAGAGTCATGCAAAACTTTTGTTCTGTTACTTTTCATGATTCAAGTTTGAATTTCAGTTAACATCTAAGACTTAGAGTAATAGTCTTGTTAACTAAAATTCAAATTTGAATCATTAAAACAAATGTTTGTTTTTACGTGTTTTTGTGTCATTATGACACTCTAAACGGCTTAAGAAGGAAAAAAAACTGCATAATTGTTTCAACCTGCCTGATCACTAACGGCTTCAAGATGAGAATAAATATTGGTTTCTGATGTGTCGTCGATCCATAATTTCACGCGTGGTATATTGCCCAACACTTTTAAATTGGGCACCTGAAGATTTAAAAAAAAAAAAAAAAAATGTGAATTTCATAAAATTTAGTGTACACATTCTAAAGGTTTCGAAAATGAGGCCTATACATTTTGATATATATTTAAGGATTAATATTTCGTCGTTTAGACAAACAGTTAAAATTCACTACATTAAAATCGCTTTTTTTTTTCTTTAATCTAATAAATTGTAATTTAACTAACTATATGGCATATAAAATTCCATAATTATGTAAACAATATTAATCAATATTGATAAGTGAATTAAGACCGTCAGTATTTCTGGTGAGGAAAATTTTAAGATTTTCCGGCACCGCATAAATATTTAGCGACTAATTAGTTTGATTTAAAAATACAAACTCACTTACTCAAATCAAAAAGTAAGTAAGAAACTTAAAAACTGAATTCGCAAAAAAAGCAAAAATATTAATTTTTCGAAGCATCTTAGGAAGAGAAGCACAAACAGACACACAGGTTATAATGAAGTTGGCTTTGCAGAAAAATAGGTACTAAATGTTTTAAATGTTGGAGAAAGGAGTAACTTGGTAACAGACTGGAAGTCGAAGCCAAAGTGTCGCTCCAACTACTTCATCTAGACGACCAGCTTAATTACCAAACATCATCGGCTACTGTTAATGACAATAACTACCATCAAAAAAGGCAACGAACTTCATTAGTTGCATTAACGATCATTGTTATTCCATACTTTTCAACATTGGCTCGATTTAGTTCTTTAACCCCACAAATGAAGAGACCAGGTACTATCTGTGAGAACTTGGCGTATTCTGCGTCGAGTTCATGTGATGCAGGATGCATCACCTCCGACAAAAGGTCAGTTAGCACTGAAAAATCTCAACATGCATATGTGGCTGGATCCGATTGAAGAGAAAAGTCTCACTGAAAGGACCTTCGCATCATCACAAATTAATTATTCTGTGTTAGGACATAAATGAGGTTTTGGCAAAGTGTGTATTAAATAAGCTGATCAAGATATTTTGTCGCACAGTTTTTTGAATTTGACTACTCAAGATTTCCATACAATTCTAGATTATTAGTATTCGAGTTAGCAGCACTTTTGCATGTAAATATATGTATTCGGAATATTCCTATGGTTTTTAACAATCAATCTTAAAAATAATCTATCCACTAAAGTGATTTGACGACATACTGAAAGGAGCCAAGAAAAGAATAAAAACTTCAAAAAAAGGAAGATTAGATCGATTTTCAGTTGTTCACTTATGTTCAAGGAATAACAATCATAAATTTAACTTCTATTCATGAAGGAAGAAAGAGAAATAATTTGTTGCAACACGACTGTAATTTAATTTACACTTTTCAACATTTGAAAGGGCAGCGAAAATAAATAAATCAGCTATTTTCATTCGATATCTAAAGTATTAGCCTGAGCAATAAATATCCAAGGTGCGGACCAGTTCGAAGTCATAAAGTGTCTACTTCCTCACTCGGTCTAAGTGAAAACATTAGTATCGTTAGGTTCAACGATGGGTCGAAGTAGCCGAATGGTCACTGTGAGTAAGGTGTAGAGGGACGCCCTGATAGAAGTTAGTGAAATCTAATCAGTGTTGACGAAAACTGATCTCGTATTATTTCTGACTAGCAGCTATTACACTGTTTTCACATCATCAATCAAATGCTTCCATGTCTTTGGACTAAAAAATGAACAGTAGAAGAAGATAGACTATAACCTCAAAGGAATATTAAAATCGATAACAGGAAAAGGTACAGAGAAAATATTTCACTCTGATCAGACGTAGCGAGGATTAGTGTAGAATTCAGGTAGAAAGTTAAGAATAGGCAAGAAATAATTGAGTTGAGATGAGACTTCCCCAATTATTGGAGTTTTTTTAGTTAGTTCAAGTTCCACAAGCAGTAGATTTATGGTATTTTTTTAGTCGCGTGATTCCACGTTCTAAGCTCAATCTTACTTCTTCGGACTTAAGACAGCAGAATAAAACCAAAATCTTGAGTTTGAAAGTGAAAAGAATTATTGTTTTGAACTAGAATGGCTAGAGCATTAATTTCAAATGAACATCACTGAATCTTTTCTTCATGTTTAAGATTATCTTTCGTATGTGATAAATTTTGTCTTTATATTAATACATTTTAAAACGGAGCTTGAAACTCGTCCAGAGAACATATCCTTTTGAAGTTTAGTAACGAGAAAGTAGTAAATTAGACGCGGTCCTTCGAACTATAATGAAATAGCGAAAAGATTATATGCAACTTTAGCCCCAAAGGAATATACTAAATAAATTTCCAATTAAAGCTTGAACGACAGGTAAATGGAACGTGCAAAATTATTTTAGACATCAAATTATAGTGCAAAAAGTGTATAATCAGTTCGCGGGCCAGATCTTAAATATAATTGAACGTCGTTGATCAAAATTCAGCTACGAGGGATAACAAGAGAAAGGGAACATCATTTTCGAGAAATATTTGCAGTCTCTCTATTTTTGTCAAATCTCAAAGGTTGTGTTTAAACTAGCAAAGATCAAAAATCCTGGCAGCTTCAAATAATTTATAAAATTTGACTTCGATGAATTTAATTCGCAAAGGTAAGATGGTATGAGAGGATTGGCTTTGAATCTTTTCAATCATCCTGCACCGAAATCACTTCTAGTTGATCAAATGAACTAGGGAATATTTTTAGTAAGAAAAACTGCATCAGTACAAGGATATGAGATGCAAAGGTACATTATTTCGATAATTTCAAGGTTAAACAACCGAGAGAAAGAGAAAGGTGGTGTAGGAAGTGAGAGAGTTCATAACAAAGTCTTACATCACTTTTGCTGTGGAAGGTTGTACAATTCCACTGATAAAAACTCCGAATGTACTGAATAAAAATTAAATGAATCTTTTCCCAAATAATATAATATGAACTTTGTCATCACTAATTAATTTCCTTCCACATCAAAGTTACCTTAACAAATATTTTGAGAAATGAGACAAGTAGAGGATGGAACCTTTCAAAGCTTTTCAGAAATCAATAAACTTCCATTCTAATTAGTGTTTCTTTCGTTACACAGTTTCAATATTTGATTACAAACCACTAAATAATTCGTAACTTACTGACCTGTTCTGATTTTAAAAACTCGGATCTAAGTTTGTGTATTTTTGTATACACATAATTAAAGACCACATCAGTTCCACAAAGTATCGGTTCTTGTGGCATCCAAACACGATGTAAGTATGCAAGAGATTCCTTGAAAAGCCTTCCGGAACTGTGATCGTTTTAATTATTTTAAGAAATGCGGACAGACGGATAGACTGAATAAATCCTTAATACCTATTTATCTAATACCTAATATCTAAAACCGATTCATCAGGCGGTGTTTACGTCAAAATGAACTAAATTGAATATAATCTTGCTTAGCTCTGCTTTCTGACTTCCATTTTGAAATGAAGCGAGCTGAACGACAAAGCAGACAACACAAACGATGCAAGTAAGACGTGCTAATAAAAAGTGCTAACAAAATGATTCCAAAGAAAAAATGTTAAATGAGAACAAGCCAAAGATGTTAATGTGCGGATAGAGTTAGTTGATAAGCCTGGCTGCTGCAACACACTGGCCTTAACTGCTTGACAGATAAATGTTTGAAAAGTAAGCAGTCCTTGATTGGTGCAGCAAGTTTTGTCCTCATTACCCAATAAGCAGTCATTTCGTAGTTATTGATGAGCAAGGCGAGTCAAAATGAGTGGTGTTTCACTTAAATTAATTTGAAGAAAAGAAACACTGGAGCATATTCAACGTTAAGTAGGTCGCAGCTCATCGCACTGCCAGTACATATCTATGGCTACTTTTTTATCAAGTTTATTTCATCTCTTAGTTCCTTTTATAGTAACTTTCTGGCATTGATTTTTGCTTGTGTCACCTGAAATTAATCGTAAAAGTCTTGAGTGATCCATCGGCACTGTTTCGTTATCTGAGTATAAAATAATGCAACTCCAACATTCGGAAAACATGAATACTGAAAATGATTGCCATATCTTGCAGAAATTTTACTTTGTTTGCTAACAACACAAGTAATCATTGACAATAACACAATATCACTTCTAGCCACGACCATTTCTTCTTCACGTTACATTATAAAAGCAATTTTTAATCATCATATACCAAATGAGTGTGATCTAATGAATGAATTTCAATTTTGGCACAACTTACACAAATTAGCAAAAAAGTTGTAGAACAGCTAGCAATTTAATTTTCCACAACTGTCTTTTACACAGTGATAGCAAATCATTGAGAATGAGTAATTGAAGAGATGCCACTGCCACAATTATATTTCTAGCAAGAATTCAGCTTTTCCCGTAATAAATTTGAAATATCACTGATTGAAAGGCGAATGGAAATGTGAATTTCAAGATTGTGTATTGAGAAAGAAGGAAACTGTTCCAGAATTCAATTACTCTGCGACGGCAGCTTGGCCTTTCTTCTTCCGCTCTTCCTCTTCTGCAATGGCCTAGCATTAGTTCTCTAGTTCTTACCTGGAGACCTTAGAGGAAAGTACCAACCTCTAACAGCCTGCTTCTTCCACCGCTCTTTGTTTTCGCGCATAAATTCCGCCCATGGAGTTGGTATTTCTAATTTCCCGGCGCTATTCAGTGGTAAAGAGCGCAATGGACTGCTTGCCTCACTGTTGTTTGTATTTCCTCTGAAAAGCGTTAGCTCTTCCTTTTTGAAATCTAACGAAACTTTACGGTGCCATGATAACGAGTTGATTAAACGTCTTATTTTAGTCAGTCTAGGTCTATCGCCTTGTTCAACTTAGGTCTTTCTTAAGGTATGACAGAGACCTTAGCTCATATTCATGAATGGATGGAAAAGAAATAAGTGTTCCGGGTGCTTCGCTGATTTCAACATTTGATGATGCGTCAACTTTTTCCGATGGCAGGAAAGTATTTGCAGATCGCAGCGGTACTAGCGGCTCAACTATTTTCGTCAACATTTCCTCACAGATAATCATAGTCGGTTCGACAATAAAATCAATAAATCCTGTTAATTGAGAATTAAAATTTAGTACTTTAATAACGAAGAATTTGACAGGGTGTTGCATAAAATATTGAATAAATCATTCCTTAACAAAATAAATTTTTTCTACTGACCTCGTCGATTGCATTAAGGGAGAAGAGCCCGATTTTTAATTTCCGCGTAGCTAATTTCAGCTTACTAGAGCTTTTAGTATGGTGAGCACTTTAAGTCCCTAAGTATTGTTTAAGTTTTAGGGACAGTATTTTCCCTCTTCTTTCATTACTCAATTTCAGTTTATCGCTCTAGGAAATTCTAACCGATTTGTGAGTCAGCAACATGTACAGTGTTTCTATCACAAAGTGGAGAGTACGGTAGACCCATGCTAGCTTCTAAATCGCCCTGGCGAAAGAATTCTTCGAGAACTCCTTCGGTCCACCGGGAATGAAGTTCCCACGGTTTCGAGGCGTGCGATATATCACAAGCATGCACAATGAGACAAACAGCTTTCGTCTTATCAATGCTAAAAGAAAAGATTTCAGTCTAGATGAATTTTTTCCCAGGCTTTCCAAAGTATTCGCGATCATTTCATACAGCGAAATGGCCTAAGTCAAATATCAAAGCAAAAAATTCAAAGCTGTTCTATCACCCAAAAACGAATCAGGTACGGCCTGAAGCTGAAATATCCTGAACATTCGTTTGAAATAAAATTTGCTTTACCCTTCGGGTGATGACAACATAGCTCTCATAGTTTTGATCTGTGCGAAATGACTCGACATATCAGTTGCGAGTACTATTTCAATTAGCAAATTGCGTAGCTCTCTGAAAAAAAGGCACCACTAACCTTTGGATTGATTTTGAAAAGTAAAGATAAAGAATGGATGGGACCAATTGGTTACCTGAATTCTTCCCTCGTTAACCTTTTCAGGATATTCTTGTCCTCATCTTTCAGTAAGCGAAAAGAGGCGCTAACATGATGGTTTTCCAGAACATTTCGGTCATTATATAACAAGGCGTAATGCGATCTTCAATAACATTTTATCCAGTGGACTAATTTCAAAAGTAGCCACTGGTAATTGATAAAACTGAATGATAGGCTTAACATGATACTGGTTGATGTCTATTTCATGTCACTTCAGGTATTTTAAAGCAGCAAGTACACAGATCAGTATATAGATATATAATTTTGTGCACACAATATTTCCTTATCTAAAGCTTTTACTGCAACTCACTAATAAATTTTTACGGGAAACAAGAGTAGGATACTAGAAATAGCTAGAAAAGGTAGAATTTCGATTTCGGACTCGAAAAATAGACCAAGTTTTTTCCTAGTTTTGTAACTGAATTTTTCGAGTGTAATCTTTCAAGGATTCAAGAAATTTGAGAAAACTTCAATATTAAAAAGTCTTTTTGTGCCAACAAATTAACCGGTACCATACTAAGAAAAATGAAGCATTTAAACTACCCAGCTTGTATATGGAAGTTGTTTGTGTGGCCTGTATGCTGATAATCATGTATCATGGCACCAAATATAACTGCCAGTGTATCCAGGTCTGATAAGCTTGTCTGCAAGTTATTCTGTCATCTTGTCCAAACTTGTTATTTCGCACAATACAGTTCACTCGTCATTTTTCGTCCCAACTTGTCGTATCGGTGAGAGGAAGATAAAAGCAGCAATGTGAGCCAGTAATTATTCCCTTACACTGGTGGAGATAAAGCCTTAAAATAAAATAATCAAATTAAAGCCTACTGCGAAGCCAGTCTGTGACAGCATGAAATGTGAAGATGCCGTAACATCCGCAGCATGAACGATGTTGTGATATGGGTTGTTGTGCTTGCTGTATCCTACTTCCAAGGCTCCAAGGTAATTCTCAAGCGTTTGCATTGGAATCTGCAACATTAATGCTGAAGCACATCCATTGTTACATCTTCCCGTCTAAAAATGGCTAATCGAGAATTGCTGAACTAAACCTTATAGCGGTCAAGGAAGCGATATCGGTTGAAAAGTTCCATCCCAACGTACTTCAGTGCATGACCTTCCGATACTTCGTTCAATTGGAAGCAGTCAAACGACCAGCTGTTCAGATTCTGCAGTTTTTTTCACTTATCATCACTCCTACTTCTGTATTATGAAGGATTTCATAGAATTATCCAATTACTTCTACCTCCGCACATGAATCTCTATGCACCAACAGTAACTACTAACTAATTGCGATTTTGTTTATTCAGAAGCAACAATTTCGAAGCATCAGTTACTACTTGCGGATCATAATCACTCTCCTAACACGCACAATATTTCCTCTTTTTACTCCGCGTAATCATCACTAGTATAATAGTCATTCCATGTGCATGCGAAGAAGAGTAATTAGATTCAAATCAAGAATCAAGAGAAAAAAATTTTTCCAAACATTTGCAAAGAACAACAAGTCCAAGAAACCTCCATTAATGCAGCAATTTCCTGCGGTACTGAAGGAAGTAATATCTGCGTCTTTCGAAACATCCTAGAAGCAATGAATCAATTCATTTCCTTCTTTCAGTAATATTTTTTCAGTAACCATAATTAGAAGTCCTCTGACTTTGGTTATGTCAGCACCGTTCAATTATATTTAATGCTTGAAATGCTTACTTGTCAAAAAAAATTCCTGTCAATATGGCATTTGCAACAGATTTAAGTCTTGGTTTTTCACGTTTCGAAAGTATTGACTGTCTTGTGAATGTTGTTGCTATCCACTCACGCACTTCATCGGAAACCGCTTCCGGTCTAACTTCTGCCAAATCATCCTCCTCATCGCAGATACGTCTGCAAGAGAAGTCAGTAACATCTTTTTTGATTCCATCAGCTTCTACTTTCTAATTTCTTTCAATTGTGGCAAATATTGCATAGTAAAATAAAATTCTGCAAGCACTCTCTGAGGTTTTCAAATCTCCATTTGTAAAGAAACTTTCGAGACATTAGTCAAATGCCTTGGCTCTCAGTCGTACACGCTTCCTTAGATTCCAATACTTCTGCATCGGTATTCTCTTGAAGTCAAAAAATTTACTTTGTTGCACTTCGTTCGAATTAGTAACTCCTTCTGCATCCATCTCAAGTAACTGCTCTACTTTAAATTTCTTTTTGCTTTGGTAACCAAAATTTTCATTCTGAGGCACTGCAGTGTGAAATGAGTGATTCTCCTTCGAAGTTGTTTCACATATGGAAACCATTACGCTTACTTAGAGTTATCGGTTATTCACTGTTAATTACAATTTTACATTTGACAATGAGTCATCACAACTCACTGCACAAATGGATTATATTTCCTGACTGTGAATCCTACGAAACTGAGGTGGATAATCTTCAGCGTCAAGAGAGTGACTATTCAGGAACCTGGTTTCATTCATGTATTCGGTTTCCAGAAGTAATGCCGCATATTCGAGATTCTTCTTGAGATCATCCATTGAAAGTTGGCCTCCATTAAGTTGATGCAAGACATATCGCAGTCTGGAATTCGATCAACTGGAGAAAGTTTTGAAATCGTTTTTTTTTCTTTTTTTTTTT